>NJDD01004106.1:158813-175998 GCA_002245505.1 Calephelis nemesis
GGTTGTTTTCTGTACAACAAAGTGTTTTTTTAAAATTATTTATCGTACTTAAAAAGAACAATGGAAATTCAAAAAACATCTCAGACCGCAAAGGTCCTATTGATAAATGAATAAATAAATATCTCAGGACAAGTTACACAAATTGAACCTAGCCCCAAAGTAAGCAAATTATTTGCTTGTTATGGGTGTCAGTCAACGATACTAATACATAGAAATACTCGAATATATACCAGAATAAATTTAATAAACACCCAGACCCGGAAATGCAGACATCTAAATGTTCATCACACAAATGCCTGCCTCCCTCGGAAATCGAACCCGAGCCTCGCCGTTGGTCGATGTAGTTAGGCGTGTACGCTAGCCACTCAACCAACGAGGTGGTTGATAATACCAATGTTTTTAAATTTTTATTTAAACAACAGTCAACCATTTCGCATTATGGTACACATAGATGACATAATATCGACTCGAACAAGTTAGTATGTTGTATTAGAGAAAGGTTTATCACGTTTGATTCTAAGGAACCCGTGCAACAAAGGCGCATTTGTATCGTTAAGTTTACGCATTTGTACGAATTCAAACGCGGGGATCCTATTTCAAGGTCATCTATGATTGTTAGGCATTTTATGTCAGATTTCAATTACACTCAACGTACGCAACGTTTTGCAAAAGGGCGGTAGTTTTTATATTTTTTATAGAAAACGTAGCTTTTCAGAGGTATTTCTAACTGTTGTTGCAGTTGACTAAACATAATAATTAAATACTATAAATAACCACTTTTACTAGTATACAGACTACTCATGGTACCCATACCTAGGATAGTATAAGTACTGGGCTTCATTTTTATTTTCAGTAACTAAGAACCAAATACTGAACATTAAAATAATTAAGACTTATTTATCTTTAGTCATAAAGCCATGACGATGCTGTGAAAAGAGAAACAAGTTTGCAAAAATGTTAAATAAAGTGTAACGTGCGGCTATAATGTTAACGTCACATCCAACATATGGTACGGTGGAAACACCGTTATATAGGGTAGTCAACATAATAACATAGAAAGGTTTTGAACATGTTCTGACAAACGATTCTCATATTGACGTTGCGTATATACGATAGCTATAATAATAATACAAGTCCGTATAAATTTAGAACATCTAGAATTATACGTTAATAATAAAACTAGAAATGTGAATTCTGTACATTGAAGATATTAAAAAACCTTTTAGCATTAGAAGCCGACATTATCCCTGATGAACATAAGCTTACTACTAGGAAAAATTTGAAATTTATCCATTCGAGGTAGCTGGTACGGGGTGCCAGTAACATAAAGATATACTATCTGGCCTTCCTTTGTTTGTTGCTCAAAATACTGTAGCCAGATTTGTGTAGTTACTCAGTATTGGGAAAGTTAACGAAAAGATGTATGTAAATAGATGTATGTAAATAAGTGTAATAATAATTAATGTTTCAACAATGAAAATACTCACACTCTTAAGGTCTCCGGCTTTAATAAATCAACCTTATGTATAACAGTTCTGTCTTCTTTCGGCTTCGGTTTAACTTCCTCAACCTTTTCTTCGCTCTTAGGATCTTTCTTAACTTCATTAACCATAGGAACAATGCCAGAAGCAACTAGCTTGGCAAACAAATCGTTCACATTAATGTTGCCTAAGATTGGTACTGAGGGCGTTGCGTTAGGAGTTTCATTTACCGGAGTTTCTAGCCCAGGAATGGTTTTCGGTTTGGAGAATAATGGTTCAGCAGAACTGTATTCTGAGCTTGATGCTGGAGCCATACTGGTTGGCATTAAACTGGCTAACATTTCTAGTCCTGAAATAAATAGCATTACCTAATTAGTATAAACTATTAGCATTAATAAAAACAATCATATTCTAAACTAAGACAATTTATTCCAAAAACATTTCAAAAAGTTTTTTTTTGGTACAGTAATTCTGAAGCGCTCTTTTGAACTAAGTTTAAGTTTTCGCCCCAATATTTTAGCCTAAGTAACAGAAAGAGACAAAGCATGTTCAATGCCGTCAGATTAGTTTGTACGGGACATTTCTAGACGTTTAATCTATACCTCGGTATACGTTGATTAAAAACTTCACAAGTTATCATATCATGACTAATTTCACTTGTCTAAAATGTTTCATCTCATTGTTTTGTTGCTTTGAGAAAAGATAGCGTACATCTAAAATTACTTTATTTACTTCTTAGTGGAATTATTCTACAAATTTAAGTCTTTATGGACTTGTGTATTTGATGTTGTCTCAAAGACAGCAAAAGTGCTAAGTCTATCACTCATAGTAAAGTTAAGTAACGTATATAATATATTTACCTTGACTTTCACCATCAGGACTTGGTGCAAATTGTGGCCTCTCAGGAACAACATCAGCGTCTGTTTCCATAGGTATATCCGTGTCATCTTTTATAGAAGCCTTTTGAAGAGAATTAGATAACGCCGAACCTTCCATGTCAGCGATATCTACTTGCCCAGGTTTTATATTCTTCGGTAGAGCTGAGAAACGCACGAAATACTTTTCAGTGCCCAAGAAAATTGGTTTAGGTAAATCACCAAATTCCACTTTGAAAGGTTGTTCGTTAATTAATACCGTTCTTAACGAGTCCACAAAACGTATTGTAAAATACTGTCCATTTACTTGAAACTTTTGGACTTTGGCGTCCAAATACACTGGAAACACTTGTGTTGCATTTATGATAAGATTGATTTTCCCAGCAACTAGATCTGTACGCTTCACTTTACCGATATCCACTTGAGGTAAAGGTCCTTCTAAATGAATTAAACGAGGTTTCCCATCAATCAGAACCCCGAACGGTTGACCACCAAAGAAACATTCATACCACCTTCCATTTATATACAGCTCTCTCGTAGGACCACCAAATTTAATATCAAACACTTGATCATCAATTTCAACTTGTTTATAGCCCTCATTGAAATTTAAAACAATTGAGTCTTTATTGTCAAAAGTAACTCTTCGACATCCAGGTAAGAATTTGATTTCACGAGGATCATCCCAATCAAGTATTATGACTGCCGTGTCTCCATAATACCTTATTTCTCTCGGTACGCCATCAATTTGGATTGTCTTGACTGGATCTTGATCAATGTACTCAATAATTCTAAAATCTGTAGGAGGAAGATCGTAACCAGGAGCTCCGAGAGGTGGAGGCGAAATGGTTCTTTCATATGGCTTTAATGGGTTTTCAGTTTGTCGCATTCCTAACATCGGAGCGGGAAGAGGAGGTATTGGCATTATGGGGTCAAAAAGTAACCTGGGCATTCTTTTATCGAATTTGCCTCGGAAAAAGGGTGGGATGGGAGCTCTAAACCTACGAGGACCTAATTCGTCCATCATAGGAGGTTGTCCTCTCCACATAGGCGGAAATGGACCCATAAACATAGGCGGAATCATTGGTGGCATTGGAAGCATAGCTGGATTTACAGGTTCCATCATATCGACTGGTGGATTAATTCTCATATCAGAATCTTGGGTTTGCATCGGGAAATTGTTTTGATTCTCAACTTCCATAAAGTTTGGTGGAACTCTCTCATCTATGTCACCAAAGTTATTGACTTCAGATGGGGTAGGCTTTGGGCTTGGTACTTTATGATTCTCTTCGTGAACTGTTGCATTAAGCTTGCGTTTTGATATTTCTAGAGATTCTCTTTGTTTTGCCTCTTTTAATTTTAATTTTTCATTTAATTGTAGTACTTGATACATCAACGTGTTATATTGATTTTTGTCAAGCTGGCCGTCACTATACTGTTCTTTAGCTTGAGACATAATGATGGATATTGTTTTTTTATGATCATCTGCATCAAACTCTTCAGTTTCCGTTCTCAAATCGATATCTTCGGAACTTAAAGTACGACGCCGTTCTCTTTCAATGCCTGCAAGTAAATTCACAATATTTTATAAATAACTAGCTGACCCAGCAAACTTCGTATCACTTGACATTAATGCTTCTACAGTAGCGCAGTCTGTCGGATCCGATGTGAAACATTCCAAAATCAACAACGACTTATTAAAAAAATAATTAAAAAAACATTTTCCAGGAGACCAAATTGTGAATCTAAACCATTCTCGAATCCCCTTGAACACAAAACTTTCATCAACATCGGTCCAGCCGTCTAGAAGGAGTTCAGTGACATACACACTCACAGAAGAATTATATGTATAAAGATTGTAAATCTGACGTAAGGATATATTTATGCTATTAGCAATCACGAATCAAATAATTATATACAGTTTAATTTGATGGTTTGGTGATCACAGGATCTAAAATATTAAATTATTTTATTGCTAAAAGTACTGCCTCTCAAAGCATGTGTGTATGTTAAAAAACATTAAATCTACTGTAAAACATGAGTAGTAAGTATTATGTATTGTAAAGTACTTACTTGGGGATTTAGGAAATCTTAGCGGCCGACCAAGCCGATCTTTGCCCTTGGTAGCTTCAGCCAATTTTGCCCTAACAAGATCAAGCTTTGATGGGGTTTTCTTCACTTCTTCCTTCTCTTTTTCTTTAACCTCATTCCAGTCTTTCTTTGGTGAATGAACTGGCGACATTGGCGAAAATGTCTTTTCTTCATTATTATCTTTCTTCTCTGAATCACTATGTTCGCTTGGTGCTTTCGACATTTTTATGTCATTCGGTAAATCTTCTGGATCCATTGGTTCGTCTTGCACATTTGATGTGACCGGTTCACTTGGCTCGTATGGCTCACTTGCCAAATCTGGCGCAATTAAAGAGGGTACAGTAGGTTCTAATGGCATGTTAGATGCAAGTGATGTAGAAACACCTTGAGATATTATTGGTGGTGGTGGGGCAACAATTTCTTCCACCTGAGGTAACTGCCGCAAATCGACATCTTCATTACCGAAGAGACTGCAATCCAAAATTTATTTTTCTATTATAGTTAGGTACTATAGTGATTATTAAAAATATTCTAATGTTAAACGTGACCGATTCCTATGGACATTTTCACCATCAGTGCCATGAACTATTAGCTAGAGGCACATAATGATCAAGACTATACAGTCCTACAAAGCTTTACCGTTTTAATACGAAATTCTTTACAAATGTTACAAAATCGTTAAACTGTCTTAGTTTGACGGTCCTGGGAATTTAATTAATTTGACATTATTAAGCATTGTACAGACTTTGGACATAGTCTTCAATAAACGTAAATCACACATGTGAACTGACAATTGCTATGTAAATACTGAACAATTCGTGCAAGTGACACTACAGTGCATGAATTGCGCTTCACACTACAGTGTAACGCGCAAGAAGGATACACGCAGATCGATTTCACAAATGACGGCAGAAGGTGCAAGCAGGATTGTCTAATGTGGACAATGTTACTTAATCATATATTGCTGTTTGCAAATTGCGAAGACAACTCCTTTACAGATGATGAACTTCAATGTAGACTATAATAAAGTATTTTATGGAAGATAGCTTAAGAGCAGTGAAGTTTAACCACTTAAACAAACTAACAGAGGTCTAAGATCAAAGCGCACTAAATTGGAAAAAGATTACTTTTGCGTCACACACTTTTATGTTATGTTCTAGCATTAAGAATAAAACTAGCCATTACCTTAGTTGATGTGCTCGAAAACCATACGCTATACCTATCTATTTTAATTTAAACGAATTTAAAGAAATGATTTGAAAAAAGATTTGATGTGCAGGGATGTATCTTCCTAAGCAAACAGTACTTACATGTCGAATTTATCCAATTTGTTCTTCTTCACCTTGCTTTCCAACGCTTCTATTGACGGCCTTTTCTGAGCAATAGGAGCAGTAGCGTCGGTAATAACAGGATGCAAAACACGCAAATCAATATCTTTAGTTTCAGCAACTATTTCAGGTGCACCTGTAAATTGAACTTTATTAATTGCAACTTTGAATCGTAACTGTCTTCATTCCTTACCTGTCTGCAGTTTTTTCAAAAACAAACCTTTGACCAAGTCTGAGTTCTTATTTTCATTTGTCAAACATAGTTTTAATTACCTAGCCTACCGAATTAACTCATTATTATAAATAGATGGTCCAGTGAGCCAACTTTCTCATTAAGTTTTTTGAATTTTAAGATAGCCGCAGATTCTCTTCTGGCGGAATATAATGCCAAAATTTTATTCTATCCTTCACTTCATTGTTATACCTTCAAGACATACACTTCTGTCTATTAGCAGCTTAACTATTTTGTGTAGCTAACTATTAAAAGAAAGCAGAAACACGATTCATATAATTTAAAAAAACAACTCTCATTTCTAATGATTATGAGAAAAAAAACTAAGGAATTACGCGTTTCAATATTTGTGTTTGAGATGACTGATGAGCATGATTTCTTTGTGTTAAAAGATTAACAGCAGTAAAACGGTAACAACTGACAAAGTACTATCAAATCAATCGAATTCTGATTTTTTTTTTATAGAAATGTCTGCACTATTGTAAGATTCTTTTTTTTAACTTTTTAAACAAATACATGTGTACTACGTGTAAGGCGAACCTAAAGGATATTGGCTTTGTTCACCAGTCATCCTTAGGCCAGCAGAGTGTGTTATGTAGATGTCAACCAAACAGTACCTAATATTTATTACATTTTTCATATAATATACAAGTGTATAAACACGAGGATATAGATAAATTTTTAACATATTATCGAACCAATTCAAGGTAATCTTAAGAATGACTGCTGTCTCCGGTTCTGAATCTTGATTGTACAATCCCAGTCGTTTATATCCAATCCATCTTCTGTTAGTGGTAGGCAGCACCTTTGGTTATAAATCTTTCACCTATTGAAGTCAATGCCAACAAAATTGACATTGCTGCGTTGCCTTCCTCTGGGTAGGGATTTTGTTAAGGGCGAATCTACTGAATTTGTTTAAGTAAATTTAAATTAAACTGAAGTGTAGAGGAATTTTAATGTCCAACGATTTTTAATGATGTGTATATTATTCGAGTTGCATTAAACAGTTTAAACTTAGATTCTCTTGATCTATAACCTAAGGTTTAATATAAACTGATAATGGGATTGGCTGGTTCTTGTATGGAGTCACTTTTTACCCTTCAAAAAGAAACAAATCACTGGAGATTGACGAAATATGTTTGAAATGTCTAGCAGGTAAAATCAACAGTATATCAGCATTTTTTTCCCCCCGTCAATTAAAAACCAAGATCCACTGGCCTGTTGCGCAAAATGGGTTAGGTCACATGAAGCGATTACTAGTGTACGAATCACACGTGGTCGAATATACGAGCGGTACCATTAGTATTCAAATTGCAAAGGTTATAGTTAGGATAAATGTAGCTTTACAAGAAATGTTCACTTAAGATTTCTCTGATATTACAATAGCTTTGGAACTGGATTATTTCGATATTCATATTATTTAATACAAACTTAAACCTAATTATTATCTTGATATCTAAGCGCTACTTGGTTTTACTTCAAGGCTCGTTAAGAGTAAAAAAATTTCAATTTCAATTTTGTAACGCGAACGAAACGAAGATTGAATTAAAGACTACGGAGATGCAATTGATATGAAAGTATCTAAGTAAACCACATACGTGTTTTCAACACCTCTCTGAAATGTGAGAAATAAATTGAAACGAGTGTCGAAGAATAATAATAAATAATCTTTACTTATATCATGAATATAATTAAAAATCCAAACACCGAAACCGAAAGATAAAATGTAATCATTTAAATGCTATGTAAGGGCTACTATTAATCAGTTACCAGGCAACCACCATTGTTTCTCAATCATTTACAAAAATATCTGACTATCAAAAATTGTAGTAGGCCTATCTCTATCTATAGATATGTTAATGAAATCGGTCGTGAGTATAAGTAAAACAATTTCCTAGGATCACATAAGCAGATCCCAAGTTGGTGGCAATTAGTTAAAAACAATTTATAAAATCGGTTTAAATATGACGAAATCAACATTCATAAAATAAATGATATTGGCGTTGAGCACAATATATGTTTGCTTCTCCGCTTTTAAAAGTCGGGCATAAAAATGAAAAGTGTGTGTAATGTGATTATGTCAACGAAAAAACATCTTCGTCAATCATTATACCATCCTAATTTTGTTTCTACATGTGAAATTTGTCGGGCGACCTTTTTTGTCCAAAGTGAAACTAGGAAAATATGTCTGCATACATACATTACATAGAAATACGTTACATCAACTTCAACGTAGCTAAGTCTAATGTTTGAATATTAATGTACAATCATATCAAAAAAAAATGTACTTAATCAAAAAAAATTAAACCATTATCATTTAATGTACCTTGCTTGTTTAAACACGGTTATCACATTTAATTGAAGAGATAAAGGAATTTGACTGTATTAAGTAATTACGACCAAGACTACGTACTAGTAGAACCTAAAAATATTTTTAACGGTGATGGATATATTATTCATCAAATAAACTTGTAAACTGACACTTTACAAATAATGCATTTCCAACAATGACGTGGTTTCCAATATGTTGTAAATTTACAAGCAAAGATTACAATTAATGTTTTATGTTACTTATGTGTAAAACATGAACGGGTGGACAATTTACAATCGATAATTTAAATTGATAAAAAATAAATCCTTGTCTTCACGGTTTATGTCCGGTTATTATAATCAATCAATATTAAAAACAAAACCGTTAGTTATACCATTCGTAGTTTGCTCAAAAGTAACGGAGCGTTACTCATATTTAAAAATAAAAATATTTGAAATAACCGTCGAAAATTAAAAAACGTTGTTAGCACTTCGCTAATCGTACAAAATACTATCATCCGTCATCAAAACGATTCGTTTATAAAATATAGGGACCGGGCATTAGACAGTAAAAAGTAATACCTACAGGATCAGTTGCGAATGTATTATGCATGAAGCTATAATTCTACTGGAGGTTACACTCCTAACAAAAATTTGATATCATTTCCAAAAACTGCTGACTCATTCTAATGTACTGACCTCTCTTTCGTTTTGACTTTGTTAATTGACATCACAAGACTCCCAGAAAGAGAGGTCGGTGCATTAGAGGGAGTCAGCAATATTTGGAAATGACATCGGTAGGGTTACTCTTGCGAGGTTCATTCATGCAATATTGGAATCGAGTATGTCATTTTAGATACTGTTAAACACAATACTAGCAAATCATTTAAGATTCTAATCTCCAATTCGCATGATGTCTAGATTCAAGAGTAATCCTACAAGTCTTTGTTAAGAGTGAGTTAAGATCAAAACTGAAACTTAAATCGTTGGTAGAAAGTTCAAAAAGCGCTCAGAGCAGCTGCAATAATTATCACGACGGACGTGATGTAAGATATGGTTTTTACAACGGGTCTTAACTCTTCAAGAGGTACAGCCGAGTGGTGGAAGATTAACACCCCCCTCATATCTCTACCTCTTTTTATGGAACACAAAACAAATTGGAAATCCATTAAAATCTCTTCCATTTGATTAAGCCATTGACAGGCATCAAGTAACAGTTAAACAGTACATTTAGTTAGTCTTTCGATAGGGTTTACCCTGGTTGTGCAAAGTTGTTTTGGGATAAGGTTTCGTGGAAGATTTTTAATTATAAGTTACACGAGAAGGAATAGTCCGACCGTCCGACCGAGTTAACCGATTTAAAATAACACTCACATTTAGATTATTAGTTTATAAGACTACTAAACCGTCACTTACCGGTGTCGCCTATGTGTTTGTGAAATTGATACAAAAAAACGACGGGCATTCAATATATTCTTAACAGTATTAAAGAAAAATCGGAAAATGTTGTTACTTAATCCTAGGACCTTTGTAAATATATTAGAGCGAGGTATCATTTTTTCTAAGCCTTGTAAAAAATATTCTTGCGGTTTCTCTTCAAAATGTATATTAATAGCTGCCTTCACTTCTTGATCGTCAGAAAATCGCTTTCCACGAAAATCTTTTCTCAAATTTGAGAGTATTTAGCAATCACTAGGGGCCAGGTCAAGACTGCAAGGGTGACTAAATTCCTTTAAGCCACAGTCTAATAAAGCAGCCTTCACAACGCGCTCGGTGTGTATCGGCCCATTGTGAGCTTTCCTCTCATTTTTTCTTTAGTCTCCTCCCTTAAATTGCGTTTAGTATTTGCGTATGTTCCTGCAGTTATACTTTCACCCTTTTTTGTGCACTTAATTAATAAAATGCCTTTAGTCCTAAAAACCCGTTGCAACATTTTTTTCTGCCGATGGAGTAACTTGAAACTTCTTAAGGCGGTCTTTGGCCAATATATTTTGTTTGCGCTCAGGGTCAAAGTGACGACCCCACGTCACATCTTCAGTAGCTAGTCGGTCAATCTCCTTACAGCTCTCGACTCGCACTTGTTTTTGAGGTGCAGTAAGCATGTATGGCATCCATCTTGCACTGATTTCTAATGGTTAAGATGGTCATGAAAGATAGCGTGAACGGTACCCACGGATAAGATTGTTATCTCTACTAATATCTTGATGTTTATCCGGGCATCTTTGAGTACAACGTGACGTTTTCTTTAGTGATGGCGATGAGAGCCCGCCCTAGCAATGGTGTCGCCTTGAATGATTTCCTGCTCATTTTATTTTCATTTCAATTTCAATTCACCGGACTATTTTTGAACGGTGGATAACAAAGGTGCTGACTCTTGGTAAACAGCGACCATCACTTCGTAAATGATTTTTCGATTATCCCTGATTAGCGAAATATTTAATGACCGCAAGATGCTTATTTTTTTTATAATTGGAGCGTCAGTCGTTCGGAAACTCAAGATAATTAGAAAACTTATGATCGTAAATTGGTGAAATTTTATATTTATATCCTAAAGTCCTAGTGTAATTACATAAACCACATAATTAGTAAGTCTCTCCGATGAACGAATATATTGAACGTCCCTCGTATGTTGACTGTTGTCAAGGTTTTCACATTTATTGGCAAGTCAATTTCCCCAACTAACGCGACTAAATTACCCTAACACACTAAGCGTACGTTGCAGCTTATAAATCATTTAAATTTCGTACCTGGTTCTTATACATTTGCCTATTCCTCCGAGGATTGTACAAAAAATCTTTTGTTTAAATTGAATTCTTATTTAACCTTGGCGTCCATTTTTATAGTTTAATCGAAACAGTTTCTTCTTGTAACATACTTTCTTATGTTATTGTATTCCCATATTTTTAAGTTCAATCTCTTAAAGAATCAAGAGATTTATCGATTATTTTAGGTATATGTATAAAAACTATGTACCGAAGTAGTGTTCCTACCTAGGTTATATTCTAAAGTAACATTTCCCAGGGTCTATTTAGTCTTTGCACAACCCTTGATATTAAGACCGAACCCTTAACAAAGGCACACCGAAGTAATTGGATGAAATAATTGATATTCAAGCGATGTGTACTATCCCATTTAGGTCAGTTGAAACTAGAGCGAAATATTCCTCGCCATACAAACATCGTTTGCATCCTATACAACATAATCACCCTAGTAAGTGTGGTGAATCAAAGTATATTACTACTAGATGATAAACTACTAACGAAGATTTGGGGCTGATTGCGTGTCTTTTTAGTTATGAGCACTGGATAGTGTACATGAAGTAGCTGTCAGGTGATGTGTTTTGTATTTGCTATCCAAGTGTTTTTTATGATAGTTACTGTAAAAATATAAAACACGTCATTTGAAAGCTATTTGATGTGCACTTTACCCAGTGATCATAAGTAAAAAGAAAAGCAATCAGCTTCTTTTGTCTATTTAAAATATTGCTGACTAACTCTAGTGTACCTCTCTTTCGTTTTAACTCTAATTCACTGACCTCTCTTTCTGAGAATTTTGTGACGTCAATTAACAAAATCAAAACGGAAGAGAGGTATACTAGAGTGAGTCAGTAATATTTGGAAATTGATATCAGATCCTTGTTAGGAGTGTAGCATCCAGTAGTAATATAACTCCATGATGTAGTGTAGCATGATCCGTTCACACTTCTCAAGACTTACTTTGTCTAAACCCAAAGAATAAGTAAGAAACTGCTCTAGATGCTTCTCTACGATTTTGACACTAAACTAAACCTACGTAGGTTTAGTTCGTACCACGATTTTTAAATAAATTTTAACCTGATTGTACCGAAATGAGTGGAAATGGTCTATTTACTTTGAATTATGAAGACTTTCTTTGGCACCGCACTCTATCGCCTGTAATCCGCGTTTATTTAAGATGTAATAATAAACAGTCGCGAAAATAGGAAGAAGTATTACAGTTATAGCTAATGAACCTCTGTGTTTTAAATTTGCTAAGTGTAAAGTTACCATCATAAATATCGTTTCTACGTGATTAGCGTTACTATATTCTAACAATTCTTCTATACTTCCTAAATCCTCTAAACTTATCAGTAGTTATTTAGTTATCGCGACATATATTTATGTAATCATATTCGAAATTATACGTCATTTTTATGACACCACTCTATGTCGAACTACAAAAATATTCGTCCGATTTTCACTGATTCTTCTTCCCAGTTCCTGGAGATTAAAAGAATTTCTTTTTGTCCACATCAGCCGCGCACACGAAGACAATATATTTTGGTATCCAAATGAATTCTTCTAAAGTGGCGCCCATTTTTCTTTTACAATATTTGATAGTCCTAACAAATTTTCATGGCAATTTGACAAGATATTTGCTTCTTCAACTCTAACTCGATGAGAAATTATTAGCCCCGCTATCAGTCTTAATATTTAAAGTTAGCAAAAAGATTGCCCGAAGTGATATTTTATATTTTAAGAGTCAATAGAGTATATGTTTGCATCTTACAGAAATCCGTTTTCTACTTACGTTGTATGTAGTCTTCGGAATCAAGTGGTGTCTTCGATATGATTAAATATAAGATAATCAAGGTGGTAGTTTGATATTCTCTAAATAAGTGTTCAGTGTAAAGGACCGACTTTGAATCAGGCTCTTGCAACATTTTGTAAAAGTCTAATTCAAAATTGCCTTTATGCACTTGCTTGTACTCGCTTACTCGGCTAGCAGTATGCGTAACAATAATTAGAATTTCTATGGAAAGTTCTAACAGTTGATTTTTAAAGAAACAGGTTAGTGCGGTTCTACGCTACGTCAAGCGCCCAAAACGGTCGTTTGTAAATCTAGTAAGTGTTTCCTAAGATGACGAATTTAATCTAGCATTTGAATCACACTAAACAACTATTAAAATTTGGAGCATGAAGTAACTATGACAGCGGAAATTGTTTTTTATTACAATCAAAAAAAGTTTGCTTCTTAAATCACTAGAAAATCCTAAATAAATTATTAAACCCATTATTTCCATTAGGAATTAGGGAACTAATTTTTACCTTAAAACTAATTCTAGTAATTTAAATTTTTACGAATTATTTTTTAAAGTTAATCCTACTGTATCCTACTATCACCCATTTAGAATTCTGAATACTAAGACTCAGCTGTTATCAGCTCACTGGTTGATTTTTTAGTATAAAGTGCAAACATAACTTAAAAATTATTTTAATAAGGGTGCAAGCTCCCAGCTATAATATAATACTCCAAGAGTTCAAAAACATTTTATTTCAACAAGTGTTGTCGCACTTATGGCCTAGTATCACAGATTTGAAGGAACATACTTTATAATCTACCCTCGAATTCTAGAATATAATATCTTACTTTTAGATTCTATAGGGGGCTTCACTTCTTCTTTCTCCATTTTCTCGGGACTTTCTGACTTTTCTTTGTTTCTCCTCATGTAGCGTTCCTTGTGGAAGTTCTTTAGTTCTTTGAATGCAACAACTTCAGGTTCAGCAGGTTTTTCCTCAGCTTCAACCGGTTCTTTAATTTTTACCTTCTTTTCTTTTGTTTTTTGTCGCTTTTCGGGAGAGGAACTTGAACTATCTTTGCCCTCTCTTTTTTTCTTTTTATCACGAACAATCATCTCTTTCTTTTTCTTGGGAGGAGGATCTTCTTTATCTTCTCGAATAATCTTTGGGATTGGTGGAAGCTTGTTAATCTTTTTAGGGTCAGGTATTTGTAGACGGCCTATGTATTCATCGACCGTCTTGCTGACATCTTTTTCTGGTTTTTCCCTCTCTTTTTCTTTTTCGACTTTTTCTTTTTCTGGTTTTGGTTCTTTATCTCTTTCAGCACGTCGTTCATCAAGTCTCTTGCGTGGACGCGGTCTATCTTGTCTTTCTGGTCTTTCTAATCGTACAGGCCTGTCTGATTTATCAGACCTATCAGGTCTACTATCTCTATCCTGTCGAGGATCACGCATTTCTGGTCGTACATCAATGGTTATTACATTTTTGCGTTTTGTGACACCGCGCTCTAGGGGTTTAATGTCGAACACATTTGGTGCGATTGGTGGTTGCGCAAGAAGAGGCGGGACCACGTGAGGAGGCAGGGGGGCCACTTGCGGGGGAACATTGTTGTGGGTGGGACGCGAGATCTGCTGCCTTCTGGCTAATCGAGGGTCTCGACGAGCACTGACCAAGGCGGCACTCACCGGGGCTATGCGACCCGCACCGGCCGGTTTGTTCACAGGCTGAAACAAAATTATATTACTAAAAAATGAGCTTAGTTATAAGATAAAAAATAAAGTGTTATGAACACATACAGTTTTATGAAAGTAGGTATTGATTAAACATTGGCTGAAAAAATTAAAAGGTGATATTGTGAACGACAATAATATCTCTGGAAATTTACATGCAACATAGCATTTTCTTAAACGAAAGTCAACTTGACAAAAGTTAAAATAAAAGTTTATTTTTATTTTTTCCAAAAGCAGCATTAAATTCGACGCGAATTGGTGTAGTATTGGTAAGAATATACATATGCGACATGACATAAACAGCTAATAATCCTAAGATGATAAACCTAACATTATTATTAGCCATTCACCTAGTTTTCACTGTTCGAAAGGTCATTCATTTAAATTAGGTCATATATTTTACTAATAAAATTGGTCAAGAAAAAGTATCAAGACACATCTCATTTAACCATAAAAAAGTATACGCGTGTGTGAAGACGTGTGATATGTCTATCAATACCAATATATTAATAAGCATGAAATAAGAATACATACAGTTGAAATGAGAGCGCTCTGAAAAATTTATGGTGTAACGCTCGCTGGTCACATTTGTAATAATGAAATCCGAGAAAGAGCGAGATCGAAAAGTATTGGTGTTAAAATAAGAAAGGGCACGATTCGATGGTCGGTTATGCGGAAAGAATCACAAATGAAAGATTGACAAAGCAGATAAATCAACAGTGCTAATGTGGATAAATCTAGGTACCCAGGAAGACCTAGGTTGACATTCCACGATCAAATCGCTCTCGTTTTGTCCGAGGGTGGTGAATGTAGAGAAAGCTAAGTTTCCAAAGATCGTGAGATTTGGTATTTGATACTCGCTGCCTACAAAGTAAGATCCTTGACGGTTAGATATAAATAATTAAAAAGTAACAAAGCTCAACTTGCATTTTTATTAATACGTAGTAATAAAGTGGTAAGAATAGATGAGACATTTTTAGATTTTCCAATTTTATAGATTAGATCTAATCGTCATAGCTGTCCCAGTTGAGCCACAAAAGATTAGTTCACCATAAACCCATGTTTAACTTTCATAAGTTTGCATTTTAACTTTTAAGGAAACCAGTATACGTAGAAACAATAGATCAGTTGGTTTCTTTAAAGAATAAAAGTTAAACATGGGTTATGTTTAACTTTTATAAGTTTGCATTTTAACTTTTAAGAAAACTAGTATACATAGAAACAATAGATCAGTTGGTTTCTTTAAAAAATACCAATAAGGCGGAAAATAAATCTAAAATAATAATATTAGCACAACCAGTAAACTTAGAAACTCAGGATATTGATCCTTAAGTCCTCCCTATCCATAAGTTATCCAAACATATTTGTTGGAACTGTATGTAAAATTAACGCAAAATAAAGTATGCTTCTATTATTATTATCATTACATACTGTTTTCTAAGTTTATAAATTTAAAATAAAAAAACATATTAAAATTATGAACATAAAAATTTTTATCCCAAAGACGGTGGTCTTACAACTAAACCGTCAGTGGTCAGGAAGACAGACTGAAGAATCTCCGCACAATGCGGGCCGTACCCAAAATTGCTCTTGAGCCAGATTCAGAAGGCAGCAACCCATAGTCAAGACCCAGGGTTGCAGGCTGAGTCTCTTAAGATATTGGTCGAGACTCTTAGCTATAAGACCGTTTACTGAAACGACTATCGGGACAATTGTTGTTAAGTCAACATCCCACATGTCGATCACCTTGTGAGTCAGGTCTATGTATTTTGATAATTTTTCCTTCTCAGCTTTCGCGAGGTTAACGTCACATGGAACAGTGATATCAACAAGAAAAGCCCGCCGCTCCAACCGATCTACCAACACGATGTCAGCTTATCGGCGATAATAGTCTTGTCCGTGATGACAGACCAGTCCCAGTAGAGCTTCGCATGGCTATTTTCAAGAACTGGCTCCGGTATATACCCGTATTTCATAACCGACAAGTCCATATCTAAGAGCAAGTTGCTGGAGGATTATCTTGGCTGATGTAATTTATTTAGAAACACTTGTACTTTCCACAATATATTTTATTATTTTTAAAATTTAGCCAACCGGTTTCGCTATACAAGCATCATCAGGGCTATATAACAACTGAAGTTTTCTTGAAAATAATACCGTCTAATTGTCACCTTCAAAAATGACGGTATTTAGATAAAAACATACTGAGTGATGACATTAGTAAACAAATTTGAATTAACTGGGTTGATACGTTAGATTTTTACCCAAATAATGGGGAAATTTTCCCTTAACTAAGTACTAATAATGATATTTATTAAACTAAATTCTACTATAAATAAATGTTTGAAAAATGTAAATCAAATAAAAAGTTAATTATTCTAATAATGGTAAAATAAAATAAATAAATCAAACTCCTTTGGTAAAAACCACATTGTACAACAAAAAACATCTCGAAATACCGAAAATTACAAATGATGTCAAAAAAATAATGTCAAAATAATAATAATAAATGTAAAATTAAAACGTTATACATTACAAAATTCAATAGAAATATAAAATAATTATAATAAAATAAAAGGAAATGTCAAATGATTACGCTAAAT
>NJDD01004106.1:176415-197519 GCA_002245505.1 Calephelis nemesis
AATTATAAAAATAATAAAATATATTGTGGAAAGTACAAGTGTTTCTAAATAAATTACATCAAGAATGGAATTCCACCAAGCTCCGACGATAAGAAGTATAGAATCTAATATCTTGGCTACTTGGTTATGCCTGTGCAAGTACTCGCCGATGGCAAGATGAGAACAACCGGAAATAATATGCCTAATAGACTCACCAGGACGATGGCACGCTCGACTGTCAATCGTACCATCCCTCATGATGTATTTCCGATAGTTATTCGTCTTGACAACCTCGTCTGCAATTGCACAAGCAAAACCTTCGGTTTGTAGATCAAAAGAGTGTTAATGCCGAGTGGTGTTCTACCATTTGTTTACCCAGAGTGTTAGAAAAAGTTTGTGAAAGACCACCCAAAAGCCGCATTCTCCTGCACCATGATAACGCTTCTTCACACACGGCCAACAAAACAAAGTCATTTTCCCCAAAATCAAAGATTTGAAGAGAGGTTTTACTTTTACTAACTTCGAAGAGGCAGTGATAGCGTTCAATCAGCACGTAGAAAACATGCCTTCAGATCTGTCAGGTCCTTCTGTATTAAAAATGGTTCGATCGCATGAAAAAAATATTAAAATGTAAAGGAGATTATTATGGAAAGCAATAAACATAACATTTTGGACAAAACATGTTGTTTTTTTAAGTTACGCTAAACTTATTGTGTGACCTACGTATGTAAACAGTCATCAAAAAGCGGGCTTTATCGGGAGGTAGCTAATAGGCGCGTGCAATGCGGGGACAGTTAGCTCCCCTCATCCGACTCTGGGCTTAGGTGGCTTGAGTTTTGATCAAATTTTATTCTTAGAATTTGGCCGCTAATAGCTTATACTGTATTTATACAAATAAAGTAAAATGATATCGGAAGCTTAATTAATTGCATAAACTTTTTGTTTCGTCTTAAGCTGTATTCGTAATTTGGGAATGAACACCTGGGCAACATTAAATTAAATTCTAATTGTTTTATTGCGTAAAAACTCGCCCTTGTTATGGCAAAAATTGAAGGTCGACTCAATGAGCTACGTTTATGCTCCTACATTGTAAACTTCAAATACGTATCTACGTACGTGCCAATAATTTAATTGGTCAAAGACTATTTTTAAGTGTGCATTATATTGCACGAACATTGTAATTTTAAAATTGTTTTGTTAGGGTCCGTCCATTCTATAAAAACGGCATACCTTTAGTTTTTTTAAAAAAATAGGCGTAAAAGCTAGGGGACCTGACGAAAAGCAACCAACAAGACTTAGTAAAGGCGATGTGCTGTGATTAGAAGCACTAAATAATTAATTAATCCTGCTGTTAAAGACCCTTGGTTCAAATTTCTGTAGCAAAGCCGTGCTAGGAATGCTGACACAAAGATTGATTGTCCATCAGTGCATAAAAACAAACAGTAGTAAACGGCCAAGGATCACGGTGATGTGGAAGACAACTTTTCCTCACCGAGAAGAGCAAAATATGCAATTATATAAATAATGTAGATGCTAGAACTATATGAATAGTTCATCAGAACACTCTTTATTGTACAGACGGTAGAATACGCAGGAATCTGACGTTTTTCAGAATATTAAGGGTCCATAAGACATTTGTAAGAGTAGGAGGCTTACAAGCTGCCTATTAAATTAAGAGGGTTTAAAAATTTGGGAGGTAAATTTCAAAGATTAGAAAAATATTCTATGTGCTGCTAGAATTTTGCTTCATGTAGCGTATAAGTAGGTGTCTGAATTTGAAGTACCGATTCGCACGCTTCAACCACCACCAATTTATTTATAGCTAATTTCGCTTTACCTTTCCATAATTGACCAATGGCAATACGTAAAGTAGAGCACGAAATGGTAAGAGAAAACATATGGCACATTTACGAAAGGGTTATTCTCAGAGGAAAATGCACAGGCTTGAGTCTCCTGGGGGTTCATTTTCACTAGATTTAGCTCATCCCACTCTGAAACTGGTTCTCATAGCTCTCAATTTCGGAAACAAGTCTGGGCCCTCCTTTTCACGCATGCGCCCATGAAAAATTTGTACAACACGTGTACAAGGCATCACCTCTGCTGTCATCTGCATAACAATAAATTCTTTTATTTTGTAGCATGATGTTGGTGTACAGAAGGAACAGCATAGGTGAAGTGACGGAACGTTGAGATATGCCAACATTTATGTTCTCTACATTGAAAATAATTCCATCAACAATGTTTCGGTCCAAGAAACAAGCTATCCATCTTTGAAATTTTGGGAGTTGCAAGTTGTACGACAATAGTTTTAATATAAGAGCTCTGTGCAAAACCCGGTAAAATCACTTAGCTAAATCAAGGTTGAGTACCAGTAAATCTCTTTTGCTCTCAATAGCTTCAGGACATTGATGTTCCAAGGGTATGCTAGACCAGAAGACTACCAGCAGAACGACAAAGAAAGAAGCCATATTGTTTGTCACTGATTAACTTCAAAGAACTTTAGAAATTTCTTGTGATGACTTCCATAATATAAAAAACCAAAAAGGTTATTACTATTGGCTGTAAGAGGACGGTTCGGATTTGTCACCTCTTAACAGCGTCAACAGTCAGGTTATGTAAGGCAGATTTCCATGAAGCTATGTAAAGTTCTGTGTAATAAAAAGACATGACAAAAATAGCAGTGTTAAAACTGTAATAGTTTTAAAAATGTAAATTAGATAAAACTAATCTACATTTTTAAAAGAATTCATATAAATATTTTAATTAATTTTCCAAATTTATTCTTTAATAAAGACTATTTTTATATTACTATTTAAACTTTAGTTACTCGTTTCGTATTAATCAACTAGCAGCTTCGCCTGCGTAACTTGGCTTCTACTGCACCGATTTTGATGAAACAGTGCCTATGTCACTCAGGGATAATGTAGCGTCTAAAGTTGAAAGAATTTTTGAAATCGGTCCAATAGTTTCGGAGCCTATTCATTTCAAACAAACAAAGAATCAAACATTTCCTCTTTATAATATTAGTACAGATTACGACGCCAAACATGTTTTTTTTAATCCACGCATTTTTGGTGTGAATTAAATAACGTTTACATTTCAAACAAATACGTATAATGATAAACTAGTGTTAAGATCCTTTTTAACAAAGTAAAACGTTATACAAACACTGTAAAAATATGTTTAATGAACATAAATTATTTATTTTGTGATACTATTCGAGCCAGTGTGTGTTAGCGGTGATGACAAACGGAACCGAGACTTGGCCACTAAGTGTGGGCCTCTTATATAAGCTCCGAGTCGCTCAGTGTGCCATGGAGAGAGCAATGCTCGGCGTTCCTCTCCGAGATATGATCCGTAATTCTTTGATCCGCAAGAGAAAGAAAGTAACCGACATAGCCTAGTCCAGAGAATCAGCAAGCTGAAGTGGCAATGGGCAAGCCACATTGCTCGCAGAACCGACAACCGCTGAGAAAGAAAAGTTCTCGAGAACGGAGCGTCCAGCAGAAGACGTCTTCCGGCTGATGATGATGACTATTGAAAACTTCGGTATCACGTGTTTAGAGGCGATAGCGAAATGGAGAAACGCTTTATGTTTGCGCAGAGTTTAACCAAATGAGGGTCTTTGTCGATTTTCACATCCATATTTACTGTGATTCGATCAATAAGTGACTACGCGCGTGCAAGATGAATATGTAGATGTCGAAACGCAGCGGCTATCTTTCTAAAGAATCGTCTGTTAAATGTGTTACAAAATTGGTTGACTAAAGACAGAAGTTATTGATTTCTAGTCCGTTCTAGTAACCTGTATCTGTGCATAGTATTTAGAAAGTAGTGAAAGCGGTACAAGCTGTTTATGTACACACCATTTCACCAGCATATCTCTATAACCGTAGCTGCTGTGGCTCATCGATTACCGTTATATTTGTTTAACCTATTTGTATAGGTTAACATTTGACACACTATATTCATCAGCTTTTTCAGTAAAATAAGTTTCGATCATCTATTCGAAGGCACGAAAATTTCATATCTATGTTAAGAATACGAAAGCGCTTCAACACAGTCCAAACAATGGTTTATGGAATCTTTTCAGTACTACAGCCTTTTTAGTAAGTAAGTAAGTATCTTCACGCCCATATCCCCGAAGAAATAGGCAGAGGCACAACCAGGGCACCCACGACTAGCCGAAGATACTAAGTCCCATAATGTGATAGGTGGCAATCCTATCGCCAACCGGGCACGTTTCCAATCCCGACCAAAATTTTTTTTAATTAGAAAATTGGAAAAATTCAATTTTCTTTTTGTTGGCCGACCCGGGATTCGAACCCGAGACCTCATGCAGTCAAGTCTAATACTCGGACCGCTCGACCACAGAGGCGACAAGACAAGACAAGAGGCCTTTTTAGAATATTACAATATTTGCATAAAAATTATTTGTAAATGTTACGTAATCATTACAAACAATTATTAATGAAAACAACTCATAACTCGTAACTATTGTTGATAATAAGCTTTATTAACCATATTTGTGCTATATTAAAATACAACTGTGCAAACTTTTACTAAATAAAATAAACATACCAAGTGTAATAGATAAAATTCTTATATTTTATAGATAGTAAGTTTCCGACTAAAATGCACTAGAAACTCATGTCTTATGTACCAAGTATTTTCAAATACAAATTTTGGTTTGTATTAAGAATTGATATCCATTGACATCTCTAATAATATAGTTGTGTTACACGCCAATCTGGTGGAGTTCAACTACATCTTTAAATACATACATATATTTCTTTGCTTTTAAATTTTCTGCTCTATAACTTTCGAATATTAATTATTAAGCAATTCGAAATACAATTTTCAATTTCATGTGTTAATATCTTGTAAGGTTTGAAATTTCTACAAAGGATTTTAACTATTTTTCTTTGTACTATAACCTTAGTAAGAAATTGATATTTCATCAGAACCTGTTATACTTACAATTGATACCAAACACTCCTTGATAGCTCTCATCCTACTAATCCATATTGGAGTGGAGTGAACAGACAACTTAGTCCATTTTTAAATTATAAAATTACTGGTGCTAAGCTCTAAGTCGTAATGCCCCATTTAAATAATCTATCTTCGATAAGATATTTTGTAAGATAAGATATAGTTAATAACAATAATAAATATCGCTGGACAAATTGCACAATTAAATCTGAGTATGCAAAGTTAGCAAACATCTACATCTGTATTACAGGTGTTAGCGGTTTGGTCGGTGGAGTTAGTCATGTAGGCTAAATGCTCGACTAATGAGGAGGTCAAAAAATTAAATATCGTAAAATAAGATATAATTAAGGTTTATTGTGACAGACAACCCATTGTTGTTTTATATAAATAAATTAGAAATCTTTGCAGCGAAACTTTAAGCTTACCCATCTCTGTAGATAGGCTATTGAAATTGGTCGAATAACTTAATTAATTCTATTATGAAGCATGGTTCTAGGAGGTATGTTCATTTTTCGGCAGAATTCTCTCGTTTCATTGCATTGATCGTCTTTTTTTAGCGAATGCTACATGGATGGCATGAAGTAATAATTTATCAAGTCTGGTGAATTTGGGAAACCACAAAGTAAGAAACACATTAGCCTAAATTAAGGCTATTTGAATCCAAATTTTTTAAATACTTCAGAATGTCCATAAAGTCAAAATCCGTATATCCGCGTCGAAAGCGCGCTCAATTGAACGGAAACATAGAAAACCAATTATATCAAAGTGCGCGTTGACGCGCGCTGATAACAGTCGAGCGCTAACGCAGCGGTTAACGCGCGCTTTATTAAAAACGCGCGTTAGCATGTGTATGGTTGAACCCTCGTCATCTGAACATACACTAAGGATTGTGATACTTCGCACTCTATACTGTCTGCCTACCAAGTAACGAGTTAAGTGAGAAAAATATTTATGTATGAGTATAATACTTACGTGCGTATGAGTTGAGCGTAAGTTCTACCTGCACTACTTATTCTAAGAGTATGATAAAGATATATATCTTTACGCCAAGCCTCGTCCGGATCAGGCAGAGATAATCGAATTCAAAGTGCTACGACTTCTAAAGACTTTCCTAGCTCCTTCTACATTCGTTGCTCTTATCATACAAACACGGATAAAGAATACGGAGTCTTAACACCTACTTTGGACAAATATCGAGCTTTGTAGTCATGGAATCTCAAACAAGACCTTTTCGGATACCTAAACCTATTCGCATTATATGCTTACTAGTTAGTCCATCTTTAATTTGCCGCTCGTTCCACATGTCCGATCCAAAAGAGAATTTTTCCACAAACAAATGGTCAATCACCATTTCTCTCTAATCTCGCTGTTGTGAATACTATTGGTGAACATGATAAATTTATCACTCACCGGTCCCAACCGTTGCTTGACAGAAGGCACGTGGTCGGGCAGCACCGGCGTCACCACCGCCGCCGGCGCGGGCGCAGCGGGGGCGGGGGCCGCGGCCGGCGCCGGGGACTGCGGACATAGTCACACATGTTGTAAGCTGAACTAACAGTCTCAGGATTTTTATAAATTCTAAATGTTATTTAACATTATAAAGCTTAGTTCTATGTTCCATGATAAATTAAAATTGTTAAATTGAACGTAATTAAAAGTATCTTCACGCCCATATCCCCGAAGAGGTAGGCAGAGGCACAACCAGGGCACCCACTACTAGTCGAAGACACTAAGTCCCACTATGTGATAGGTGGCAGGCCTATCGCCAACCGGGCACATTTCCAATCCCGACCAACATTTTTTTTATTAGAAAATTGGAAAAGCCAAATTTTATTTTTGTTGCCCGACCCGCAATTCGAACCCGGTACCTCATGCAGTCAAGTCTAACACCTGAACCGCTAGACCACAGAGGCGATACTAAATCGTACTAACACATTTTACATAATAATGATGTGCAAAAAATTTACCGATGAAGTAAGTATACAAATTTAAATTATTAAATTTTTATCTAACACAAAATCAAAAACTAAAACAAAATAATACACAAAAGCCCCAGGGTTTTTAATTCTGCAACACCAACATTGACGTTATGGCGGTTGGCGGGCACGACGTTGCAGGATTCTAGTACATATATACATAACAATATTCACCTTTTTAGTAGTTTTCTCTGCTATTTGTAGCTGACGTCGCGTCTGTTCAAGTTCCATCTCCACTTTCTTTCGTTGCAGCATTAACAACTCTTGCTCTTTTTTGGCCAAAATACTGCGCATGCGCTCTTCATCCTCCGTCACTACTGGAACACTGGGCGTCGGCGCAGGCTGTTCAAAAGATTTTACTATATTTTAACAAAACTGAAAATCAGTATCGGCAAGTCTTTTACCAATTACAGCGAAAAAAAAAATTTTCTTTGTTAATAGTGGGAGATATTCTCGGTAGGGTGATGTCACAGATTTCTTTTAGCAGATGAAATATTTGCAGTTTGATCATTAGTACAAAGCAAACAAAGAATTCAAGATTTAATTAATTTGCCAAAGACACCAGTTAACCTGGGTTTACTAACCACTGGAGATACCATAAGTAACATAAAAAAGAGACATATCATCTGTAGTATTTTATGTGACAATTACCTCCTACCATCGTAAGAGCCCCTTGCTCTTTTGCTAAATTATAACATAGAAATGCCAACTACAAACAGTCAGTTCCATGAAAAAATTTGTCAGAAACTACATTTTAACTTCAATATATGTTTTTTTATTAGTAAGATCAAGCAAGCGAGCAAACAAGCACCAAACACAACTGTGTTGCCAGTCCTGCAATAATAATTAAGCTCTTATATTTTTCTGCCTAACAAAGAATTGGAAGAGTTGCTTTAATACTAATTTTCTTGTTAATTATAGATATATAATTAAAACTTTAAGATATTCTTTATTTTAGCATAAGCTTACACTTCACCTATGTCATTTGTCATAAGCCCAAATCTTAAGTTTTAGTTATTGCTCATGTTTGAAAATGTTTTTTTTAAAAACAAAAAATATTGATTATTCAAAAAATAGATATTTGATATTTCAGGTCAATTTATAAATACTGTTGTTTTTATATTACAGTATCAGAATTAAATCTTATGTGGCTAAAATCTTCAATATTACAACATTCATTATTCATGAAAAACACTTAATTAATAAAGATCTTTTAAGAAAAACTGGTAACTAAATGTATTAGTTTATTATATTGCATATAACTGCATCACATTTATCACCAATGAAAAATATTTAGTTACAAAAGCTGAGTCATCTCACCACCTTTTTCTATTTAATTCTAATCAGCCAAATTCTTTGTATGCATGTGGTCTTTCTATTTTTAATTCGAGTTTCTTTTTCTCACAGAGTTTATATAATTGAAATATTGTAATACCATAGACAGATAGAACAAAAGGCAAATATCCTGGCACAATAAAATTAAAAAGCACATCAAACAATAATCAACTAAAAAATAACACCTTTTTCAGAAAATTTGGATTTACATGGATGTTAGACTGCTGGGGCTGAGCTTGGATCGGCCATGCTGGATCTATGAGATTTACTTTCACATCCAGCTGATACAACTTTGTTGAAGGAAACACATCATGCCATGTTTCACGAAGCTTGAACATCTGCGATCGTGTCTTTTCATCTACCTATAAACATTACATTTATAAAACAACTGTCCATTTCATCTAAAAAAATAATTCATAATTACACACATAATAATTATAGTTACCTGTTTGAATGTTTTAGTAAACATGTTTACGATGCTCTGCGAGAACTTCTGAGTGTAGGCACCACCAACATTCTTGATGATTGAATCTACTAAATAGAGGACTGGCAACTTGATATCAGCAGGGACCTGTGTAGAGGAAAAATACTATCTATTCCCATTCATGGGCTGACCAAATACTGGCTTGTTTTGGCCTCAGATCTTTGGAGTGGGACAGAATAATACAAAATTTCTTTTACCAACCCCTTTAATTATCCTCGACTTAAAAAATAAATAAGAACTCAGTTTGAAAAGACCTTTATTTATACATCTCCATAGCTGATTACACAACTGAAAATCAAGTTTAATTATTTATTTATGCACCAATATTTGTGACCCAACTGGTGAAACAGGTATCTCCTTGTGAAATATGAAAGTGTTATTTGAAACTAAGAAACAACTATTTGAATACTGAGACTGCTTCAATTACTTACTTAATAGTCACTGTATTTTTCATTTTAACTAGTTCTAGATAAACCTTAAATTTTACAATATTTTAATACCACTGCTACTGTGTTCTAATAGGAGGAATGATGTTAGAAATTAATTTATTTTTTGTACATTTAAAGTGCATAAAAACAGTGTTCAGTATATTGAAGACATTAAGAAAATGCATTATTTCACTGCCAATCATCAAATTCATACATTTTTTTATTCAAACAAAAAAATCTACTAACTTGACTGGGACGGACGTATATAAATATCTCTTGACAAATAACACAAAATGATTTAGCTCCAAAGTTAGCAAAATGAAAGCTTTTTTAACTATTTTATTTGTTAATAATAATAGTT
Organism: Calephelis nemesis; assembly: GCA_002245505.1. NCBI lineage: Eukaryota > Metazoa > Arthropoda > Insecta > Lepidoptera > Riodinidae > Calephelis > Calephelis nemesis. The sequence continues at coordinate 185,971 of NJDD01004106.1, forward strand.
TGTGTAGGAAAAATTTTGATTATCCAATTTTTCTCATAGTTATCCCCATTTTGAACACCTACTAAACCTTTTCTGAACTTCAACAAATATTTTTAAACCAATATGCAAATGCTATAACTTTGCATATTATGAACAGACTTTCAATATAAAAAATAGATACCAAAATAATAAATTTAATATTTAATTTGCTAAATCCCTAGTAGCTAAATTAAAAAAAAAACAATTGAATAGTTTTTAAAACTTGTTAGAAATACATGAATTTAGTTTCATTTTAAAAGTTTGTATGTTTTAATGTAGATTCATTATTATGGCAGTTGTATGGCTTAGTTAAAATTGTGTGAGGTTTTTACTTATGATTTCATAAGACTTTGTTTAATATGCTTAGTTATACGTATAAAGGTCATAATTAGGTAAAAACATAAAATGCAGCATGAGCGGGTAATTACAACATATTATGTTATTTCACGATGAAAATGCAAAGTTTATAAAAACAATCATACCAATGGCTGCGCTTTTATCAGATTGCAGCTATCTGTTTTAATTAATTAAACTAAGTTGGACCATAAAATTTACGTTAATAAAGTATGCTTTCATACTCTAATAAATAATAATATATGCACTTTATGTCCTAAACAAAATTGTACTGAATATTACCAAAATATTTTAAATTATTTTATAACAGCAAAAATGTGCATATATAAAACTTAATACAAGTAGCAAATTAAAGGTTTTTCGTGTGTGTGATACTGTTGTTCTAGTAATTCCATTCTTGTATATTGTTGTTCACTGCAATAGGACTTTTGTTGAATGTTTTTTTTTTGGTTAGCTTTATTTTTATAATGAATAGTTACTGTAACAAAGTATATAATCTAGGTCGCCGCTTAGTCATACATTACTAAGACATCATGGATTTGAAACGATAAAACAATACTGTTTAAACCAAGATTGAAATTGTAAAGGTCATAGGAGGTACCTGTTTGACATAACTTTATCCTGGACAATAAATACCACTAGGATCACAAAACGCATTTATATGTGCGTTCATTATTTAACACTTCCCCAATTTCTCGCGTGATAGCGTGGCATTTAGTGCACTCGCTGTTCACGAAATAAAAATTTTAATTCACCTTCTCCAAGTGCTTCTCCACTGTATCAACGATAACCCCTGCGTGCTCGACGTTTTCTTCCGCGAGTATGGTCAGCATATTTATTAGAGGCTTGCTGTTCACGGTTAGGTCCGACAAACTTGACGCGTATTCTTCTGCTATTTCTTTCGACATCTTGACTGGTCACCGTTAACCCGTATTTTATCATACCAGTTACAAGTCCGAATGTTTCATCTCTGTAAATTATAAAATTTGTTACGTGGCTGAACGAGTAATTCAATATGGCGAAATTTCACAAGCATCACGTAAAATCTAGATACTAACGTTATCGATGATTACAACGAAGGCGTGATTATACACAATGACAAAATATCTTCTCTGAGTTAAATTTGTACATTATATCACGTAGTAGTTGAGATTTTACGTAGAAAAAGTTCATAAAAATGACATTCCGTACACGGCACAATACCACTCGAGAAACGAGAAAATGATGCGAGATCAAAATGGCGTCCAAACTCACGATATTGGACTTGGACTTTTGACATTTTGATTTTTGACAGTTCTAAAAAATTGTCAGACCACAGATAATCCAATAGTGCGTACCAAAGAGTATAAGTATATACATATCTTATATTATAATGTATAAGAGTATACCTATGACATGCCTATACCTCTGCTTTGCTAAAAACAAAAAGCATTTGTCAACATTTTAAGAAATCAGTGTAATTACACTAATTACTCAGTCCAAATGTGTAAGTAAAATTTTGAGTTATGTTTTTTCTTCCTAGCAGAGCACGTCCTACACTACTGACTTTTTTAATGAAAGTTTTGGCGCCATTGAAAGAAAAGACGGTCGCAGTTAAACGCGTTGCTTATATTTAGTTAAATTAATTAGTTTTGAAGCATGTAATTGTATTTTGTTCAATGAAAGTGCTCAACTGAAATGGCATTGCAAAAATTTATATAAAACATATTTCATTACATAACTATATTTGATAATTTAAATTTGACTCTTGTTTTGAATCGTTAATGTTATTTTACTGTTACAATGGTGGCTTTATAGTAGATAAGCGCATGTTTATTTGTGTAGACTGTAGCTCAAAAGTGAAGCTGTTTGATGTTTGCTGTATTTGCCAAAATAATAACTTATCACAACAAAAAAAAAATGCAAAATATTGTTCCATCTGTAGATTCTGGAACTCAAGGAAAAATTATTGTATTAGGAATGGAGAAGGTGAGATTAAATCCGCATTAAGTCAATAAGTATACGTGTAATAAAAAATTTCATATACTGATTTATTCTTTTAAAAAATGTGAAGATTGTAAAAATAAAAAACAAAAAAATGTGACAAGGTGTGATGTAATCAATTATAATTAGTCATGTCACAAGTCGTTAGTAAGTCATGTCAGGCTCTTGGGTAAAGCGGCGGCCTCATTACACAAGCTCTTGTAAGGAAATTTGGCGCCAACGAGGAAATACACGATACGCTAATTATTTCTTCATGATTATTTTATTTGCGCACTTTTACTGAACAAAATCAGACTAATTTCACTCAATATCAACACGAAATTCAATAATTATGAACTTAGACCATCTTTTCTCTTGATGGCGCCAAAACTCATCGTGATAGTGTCCTATAGTGGTAACTGGCAACACTATGCAAATTGACTAGGTACTAATAATATCTAATCTGTACAATTGACATTGACATTTGAATTTTGACGTAATTGTGATCGCAATATTTTCAAGATACATTCGCAAAAATAAAAAATATAAATATTTAATATAGATTACTCATCTATTTCGAGTCCTAAAATGAATAATGTAAATACTGGAGAGCTTTTAAATTTTCAAGACTATTCACCTGAACATAATGACCGCAGTGCAAGAATTGATGTGGAGGCTGTTCACACAAACCCGTACAATTCCACGGTGTCGAATCCAAACTACAATTTTGAAGAACCCAAAACCGTTGATGAAGAACAGACTGTCCCTCAAAGTGAGTATTCGGGCTTCCCGTTTAAATAATTCATAACCTACATTTTTGACTCTCTCGTCCCATATATTCTATAGTCAATATTTTCATTAACCAGTGCAAGAAGTACCAGGTTCAGTGCGCTATTTCGTTTTTTCGTTATTTATTTGCTCTTTATCTACGCACTGAAATATTATTTCTACTTTAGTGTAAATTTAGTTCATTCTTGTCTGATTATTTTCTCATTGGATCTCTCAAAACTACTAAATCGATTTTGAGAATCTATTTTTAAAATTTATCCATGTATGGTTAATATCAGTGAAGTGGGAGTAGATATAACTTTGATTGAAATAAAGATCTATTAAATAGATTATAATGGAAGCTGAAGCCTGGACAAATAAAAATAGCGAAAATGTTTACCTTTATCTCTTCAAGGTTTCTGGTTGGCTATAGAATATGTTTGATTAGCTTCCAGGTTTAGGGTAACAGTTATTTTTTTTATGGCACCCAGAGACAACTCATATGTTATGTCCTCAGTAAGTTTATAAGAAAAACATATTAATTTTCAGAACATTTGAATTAGAGTGGGTTAGCCTTCTCTTTCTCCTCCACAACTCCTTAATCATGTAGCTTGTTTCTATACATACTTTTCCCAATATATATTTAAGTTTCCTCTTAGGATGTGGGTAAGCTGATGAAATTAAGTAGAATAAACTAACATTGTAAATTGTTATTTTTCAGTATTGAATAGGTACCAATGTTTATAAAACTCATTACAAGCATTTAAGCTGTTAGCTGAAGCATAAAAAAAAGTTTAGTTGTATGGTTTATTTTCCCCTATTACCTACTTAGTGAGATTAATAACATATTTTGTATTCTTATGTGCTGTCCTCTCATGTTAATGAAAAACAAGTTCTAAATAAATGTTGTGTGTTAATATTACCTTCAAAAACATCATTGTACTTATATATTGTAAATTTTTTGCTATTGCAATAGTTTAAATGAAGTTTGTTTAATGCCTGCCTATGATTATTTGTACTACCACCATTATAAATGGTTTAAAACTCCTTTACAGGTAATCACAATTTCTGGACAATAGAATACTATCAGAAATATTTTGATGTACAAACAAATGAGGTAATAGAAAGAATAGTATCATCTGTATTCCCGCAGAAGGTATCAAGGAATTATTTTGATGAGAGAATCAAAGGCAAACCAGATTTGTATGGGCCAATATGGATATCAGTTACATTGGTGAGCAATAAGTAAATTCAGTTTCATTACTTTACATATAACCAGTCTAAATAATAGATAATGGGACAACTTCTTAAGTATGTATGAGTATTTCACTAGTCCAGTTAGTCAAACAAGTAACAGTTTAGAAAGGCCAAGTCAGCTAGAGTAGTGTGGAACAGCCACAATCATCCATGTTGTTGGTGTACAATAACTGCAATTTTTAGCTGAGTGCAAAAGATAACCTGAGAATAAAAAAAGAGTCAGACATGGCATTGTTTTTAATTCATGTTCCAGGTTGAAGAGTAGTTTGATGGCAGTATGAAATCTGTGTGTTTGCCTTCGAATAATATAAAAAAAGCCTTATAAAAGATGATTTCATTCTATTACATTATATACTATTAATATTATAAATGCAAAAGTTTGTATGTATGGATGTTTGTTACTCTTTCACGCAAAAACTACAAAGCCGATTACGATGAAATTTGGTATGTAGGTAGCTGAAGACCCAGAATAACATATAGGCTACTTTTTATCCCGGAGTTCCCGCGGGATTGGGACTTACGCGGGTAAAACCGCGGGGCGCAGCTAGTTCATTTATAAATTTGGCAACATATAATCAACATATGTGTGTATTTAAATATTTGTTTAGTCATTTTTAGATTTTTACTACTTGCACCAATATATCGTTTTTATTGCTGTTAGTGTAACAAGTGTAAAATAGTATTTGTCTAAAGAATGAAACCAATGTTGACATAACCCTAAATTAACTGAGATATTTTTTAATTTAATAAAAAAATCAAGTCAACACTAAAAATGTAATTATTATCTTTGACACGTGTACACACATAATGAAAATTTCTCTTAGGTGACTTGATTTTATATGCCAATAAGCACATAGACCTGGAAATCAGACCCTGGGCGGCATGTAGTCAACTCCCACTCCGGACCACTAAACCGCAGCTGACCAAGACAATTTTTTTTTTATGTTATGGATACATATCATTTATTGGATCTAGAAATAGAATATAAATAGGACTTGTCTAACTTTAAAAATATCTAAATTACAGATTTTCACAATAGCTGTCAGTGGCAACATCTCTAATTACCTGCAGAGTGCGAACAAACAGGTCCACTGGCGATATGACTTTCACTTAGTGTCATATGCAGCAACGGCAATATTTTGTTATGTATGGCTTGTACCACTAGCCCTGTGGGCAGCGTTGAAATGGACTATTGCACCAGATAGTCAAGACCAGATTGAGACACAGGTGATTTTCTTATGTGCAAAAAAATAAAATTAGTTCCTTTGATGGTTGATTCGTAAATTTTTGTAAGATTATTTATGTGACAATATAATTATAGAGCACATGACTCAACTGTTGGTCAGACAATCAGAGGCAAAGCAGAATTTTGGCATGATGTAGGGTGGATACATTGAAGAGTCATATTTACTCTTTCATTTTATAACTTATCTATAAACCAGAAACTAAAATCGGAAAATTAAAATGATGTTTAATATGGTTTATCTGAATTTGCAAATTTTTATTGAGCTTTAGATTGTGCCTGATTTTACAAGACGTATTTGTGAATGGGTCTTCCATTAATTTTGAAACTGGAATACGACACTCACAAGCACTATCATTATGCTGGATTATGCCAGGTTGTGTATTTGTTGCATGACTACTACCTAGTGAGTAGTATCTTGACCACTAGGTAGCAAATCGATTCAGTAATTTTATTTTTAAACTGTACTTGACTGCCTTTTATCATAAACCATTGCTACAATAAGTTTTCTGTTTCAGGACTCAAACTCACCAACAATGATGTCTCTGTTCTGCCTGTATGGGTACTCTCTATCAATATATATTCCAGTGGCCATATTATGGACAATACCAGTATCTTGGCTACAATGGCTGCTAGTCCTCATGGCGGCATTTGTTTCTGGTGCAGTGCTAATATTCTGGCTATTGCCAGCATTAAAAAAGTCTAAATATTCCCTTATTCTTATTGGTTCAATATTAGGATTCCACTTTCTACTTGCTACTGGTTTTATGTTGTACTTTTTCCATGTACCTGATCCGGATGTTTCTGTAATAATGAGTACTGTTAAACCGACATAATTTTTTAAAGTATTTTTAATTATTCCTTAAGTTAACATTAAATTAAGTAAATAAATGTTTGGATGTTGTTTGGATTTCTCTTCTAAATCATTATTCATTACATAATATAATGAAATTAATGAAATTGCAGATAATAACTTGGGACAGGTTATGTACATACATCTTATCTAACTATTTACAGTGGCACGCTTTAAAGCAATTTTATTTTAATAATGCCCCAGCTTTTGCCTGAGTATAAAGTTTGACTCAATTATAGATATCATTGTTGACCCAGTAGCTTATCCCTAACATAATATATTACACACGAGATTTATGTATACATAAATGTTTTTCCTATTAGTTAATGATGACGAGGGATTTAGATTACGTGCCCGACAACGCAAAAATAATTAAAAAACAACTAACATAACATATAAAAAAATATTACTATAGCTAAAACGTAAAGCGTCGAAGAACACTGTCAGCTTATATTATGTCAGTAATAAAAGTTCACTATTTAATTCAAGTATGTGATGTTTCAGAAAGTCTATATTATATTGAGTTTGTGTCATCACATAAAAATTACTTTGCAAGCACAATAAAGTTGCATTTTAACATAGATATTAGCTTCTAAAATACTACTTTGTGATACATTCCCTTTTTTGTTTTTCTGGAATTCTTGTCTAAAGGCCTATTATATACTACACACTAATAGAAATATCTAGGTTTGATATTAATTAGTTTGGTTTTCACTGTCTATGGTAAGGGTCCAACTTTAAGTCAAGCTTGTTTGTATTTGTTTCTTTTAGCAAGATATATTTATGAAAATAGGTATTTTTTTAATAAACTAGTACATACTATAATTTTTTATAGTCATATCATAATTTTATATTGTGTTTAATTACTTAAGGAGTTTTTTTTGTAATCAAATTCAGTTAACTTTCCATAAATTTTAAAAAGGAGAAAAAAATTCACCCCAGACTGGATCTGTAAACTTTCGTCTCAAGCCGACGAATTCTCTAATAATTTGCACTACTGAGGATCCAAGTTCCGTGGCGAAATTTTAATTCCTTTCTTACCCGTTGACGCGGGTAGTTACGTCCTTCAGATACAGTTTTGAGTACCTACTAAATAAGTTCATCATTACAGACGAAATTTACATTTATAGTAACCACAACTTTCGTTTTTCTTAAGGTATTTTTGGTACCCTGTGCTTGGGTTAAATTTCTATAAATTTTAAAGAAAGAAAAAACCCCAGACAGGATTTGTACCTTTCGTCTCAAACCGATGAATGCTCTAACCATATGAGCTACACTGAGGATTCAAGTCCCGTGGCGATATGGATCCATCATCTTATCTGTTTTTGCCGCCATAACCGTATTCCGATTCGGAGTCATTCGAATTTGGAACGCGTCGTTAGCCACAAGAAGCGACGCACAAACTTATAACATCTATGACGTCTATAGGCTACAGTTATCTTTTACCACCATGAAAGCCGTGTGCGTGGTCGCTGTCCACTTCTGTTACCTCATTGCCGACATTGAAACCTCTTCTGCCCAACGCGTTACGCAGTTTACAGATGAGTGTCCTTTTAAGTGCCATGTGAAGTTAAGTTTTTTTACTGACATTACCATTTATTGTTAAAACATTCCATGGTCGACGTCCAGCTGTGGACTGCAACAGGCTGTGATGATTTTTATGTATCGCTTTCGTTTGTTGTATATGTTATAATTGACTTGACGTCCTGGGTAATTTATATGTACCTAATTAAGGTTTTATTATAATCGTTGTATTATTTAATAAAAAAGAAAATAAAATGGTGTTTTATTATCGCCTCTGTGGTCTAGCGGTCCAACGTCGGACTTGACTTCGTGAGGTTCCGGAATCGATGCCCGGGTCGGGCAACTAAAAAATTTAATAAATTCTATTAAAAAAAGGTGTGTGTGCGATTCACAAACGATAGAAGCGAAACTCTCTCTCTTCTCTCGATCAATGTATATCAATCTCGACCAGCGTCTATCAATCTCGAACAATCTCTATCAATGTATATCAATCTCGAACAATCTCTATCAATGTATATCAGTATCGATCAATGTCTATCAATCTCTATCTCTGTCAGTCTCTCTCTATAAGAGACATAGAAAGAAACATGCAACTAACAAACATTACATCTTTAAATAAAGTAAATCGACAAAAAGAATGAGATGAATATATTACAATCCTACACTTTTTTTCTATTTGTGTCTCTTACCTGTCGTTTTTCCGTTGCATCCGGTTTGAAATCACAACGATTCCAAAGAAGTTTCACTTCAATAAACCCGGTATATTTACCCGGTGTTACTTGGCAAGTTTTAATAAAAAAATATATACTTGACACATAGCGTTTAGTAGGTTTATAACAATGTGTGTAAAAACTTGCCAAGTAACATCATTAAAAGAACAGAAAAAAAATAAAAAAATGTTATCAGGAAACTGCTGAAAAAACAGGTTTGCGTTCCTGTAAGTATTAGAATTTTAGGTATTTAATATGATATTTATTCAGAATCTACTTTTCAAACTGCGGAAAATAAGTGTGCATTCCTGTAACTATTTTTAACTGAGGTATGTGTATGGAACTTGGTACTTATTTTGATCTCACATCTTTTATAGGCGAAGCATTCTCATATTATCGAACTTGGCAACCTTTCACATTTATGTTTTGGGTGGGATTTCATTTATTTTGTAAGGTTGTTTATTTTATTTTTCTCTTATGATTAAGTTTGTTAAGGAAATGTCTCATTCGTACTATTTTTCAGATTTTTAAATATGCACTATGCTTTTTACAAAGAAATGGACTAGATTAACCAACTGACTGACATGACATGTTATCATATAATATTATGTTCATTCCACTATGTACTTTATATACTACGGGTCTAATTCTTTTTTCTACGCTTGCGTGGCACTGTTTGCTTTTTTGTTTTGTCATTTTGTATGCTGTCTTGTACGGCTGACACGCTAGAGCGCATTGCCCATTCAATATCTTGGATTTTTTTTACACGTTTTCTGTTTACTGATAAGCTTGCCAAGTCAGGGCGTTATAATGTACGTAGCAGGTTATATTCTATAATAAAACTTTCTTATTTAGTTCGTTTTAGTTCCTTAGGGGTATAAATTTATAGCTTCATTATTTTTGAAACTGATTCACACTTGGCCATTTTCAGATTTTTCCCTTTACCTTGACCTAAAGACCTACCTCCATGCCAAATTTCAAGTCAATACGACCATTGGAAGTGGTCTAGGTTTTTGATGAGTGAGTCAGTCAGTCAGTGAGTGAGTAAAAAAATAGCGATTTTCTGACGTCAATATCTCAAGAACTATAACAATAGGTATATTAATGAATTTTTTTATTTTAGATAGGTAAGGAGGTCTCAACAGATACTAGATATTTCATATGCGTAGATAAAATAGATTTGAGTTAAAGGGGGGTCGAAATTGGCCCGAAATGGTTCGTGTAATATAACCGACGGCCGGTGTGTCGCTTTTGTTTTGCTCGAACTGGGCGGACACATTGGCGTGTCTAGATTTTTTTACTTGACTAAAAATTAGAAATTTCGGGCCGTAAAAGGTTAAAAACTTTACGATTTAACGCAAAACTGGTCACAAAAACATGCATTGATGGTATTGATAATAAAAATGGTAACAATAAAAAGCCTTATTAAATAACAATTGTATAATGTTATGTACAATATTATGTGTATCACATAAACATCTATAACACGAGCATTTATCGACTACCTAAAGTTCGATTAGGGCCTATTTTATGTATGAAAAAAAATTGGGTCTGTGTTCTGAGTGTGAGTTTTCGCACGAATTTACAACAGCGTTTGTTTTTAGAACTTTTAAAAACCCACACTCAGCGCACTGGTGTTGTGAAAAGAAATGTTATTTAAGAAAGAGGGGGTGGAGCCGAAATTTATCTTATTTACTCTAGGGAAAGGTGTTCGTAAACATCAGGTGGGTTATTCAGTATCTTTTTAGCGATGCTCACTGGGTAAAGTGTACATCAAATAGCTGTCAAATGAAGTCTTTTGTATTTGCTATCTCTATTGTATTTCTGTTGGTCACTGGATAGCAAATATAAAAATAAATAACTTGGATAATTACTTGAATAGCAAATATAAAACACGTCATTTGACAGCTATTTAATGTAGGTACATTTAACCCAGTTACCATCACTAAAAAGATCCCGAATAGCCCCACAGGCCTCTTAACCAAAGAATTTGCTAGAAATAATATTAAATCAAGTTCTTCACTAAAACTTGGTCAAACTTAACTAAGTATCCATATTTGACGATAATATGTGATTATCGTAAATTTATAATTCTACATTCTTATATAAAAGCAATAATCAAACTGTCCTAACATATGTAAAACCAAAATACTTGAAAATCGAGGTTTGGAGATAGGGAGAGGATCGAGCTAAAAATCTCCCTTTTCCTCCTTTCACATGAGGGTTCAAAAATTACTCAAACCACTTCAATTCATTAAATTATTAAAAATTCATACTAGGTAAGTGAGAACCCTATCGCCTGTTATTACTTAGTTAAATAATTCAGATTAATCCTAATCTTTTGATATTGGAAGGCAAACAAGCAGACGGATTTCCTGATGGTAAGAAATTCACACCGCCTAGAGACACCAAAGGTGGTAATGGTGCGTTGCCAACCTGAGGCCGGGATGTGAGGCCTTGAGCAAAGATAAGTTTACCGGCTACCTTACCCTCCAAACGGGAACATGTTATGGCGGCAGGAATAAGTAAGGCGGTGGTACCTATATGGGTGGGGTACTCTACCACCTAGTAGCTTTTGCTTTAATCGTGTTCCCGTTTTGAGAAAAGGTCAGCTGACAAAATATATTTACTATTTCTTAGAACCAAGAAACAAGACTGTAGGAAGAAGAATTTCAACAACAAAAATCTTTTAAATCCAGGATTAATCTTTCGAATAGTCGATTTATGTTCGTACTAGAGATTACAGCAGAGTTTTACATTCAGTCCACAATCGAGAACGTTTCGAAGCTTCGGATCCAGGGCTGCTTGTGAAAGCTGGTCGGGGACTCCTCTGCTGATGTTTGGAATGTACTCATTATTT
>NJDD01004106.1:204311-223592 GCA_002245505.1 Calephelis nemesis
ACTGTTAGGGGTTTGTTAAAATTTTTGATTTTATTGTTATTATTAAGATAAAATTAGTTCGTTGTTTTTCGTGTTGTTGTTGTTGTTCGTGTTGTCTTTTAGGTGCATCACTTTCTTGCGGCCGAGATCTTCGACTTGCTTACGTGAAGTCTAATGGCTTCGGTACCCTCTAGCACATGACACTGACATTATGGCGGAAGGAATGTCTTAAGCTGTGGACTAATCCGAGCTACCTGCTGCACAAAATTCTACTCTAGTTGCGACTTTCTGCACTGGTAAAATAAGTCAGTAGCCTTAATTATTAGATTACTACTAGCAGATGGTGGGGTCGTCACATCCCAACGTCAACAAAGTATTTCATAAAACTATTAACAAAGCTATTAACTACGAACTTTTATCAAGTTCCAACTAACATCTATAAGCGACGGTTCTTCAGTCATTCGGAGGTGTCTTAATTTTCCTTAAAAGTGGTGAACAAAAAACTCAAACCCAGGTTGTAATAAGTCGATTTGCTTCAAATGTTGGTAGTTTGAGGTGAACTCTATATACTTCTCATCCATATCTTTCTGGAAGGCGGTTGTGATCCTCTGGGACACTGTCTCTAGCTCGGTCTTTACATCCAAAAGCACCTCGTTAAATAGTTTAAATATCTGTAATAAAAAGAGATTTCTTTTTAACAAAACCAGTAGATATCTCTGGACAAAGAGCACGAATGAATACTAATCTGAACAATACGAAAGTCGATGTAAATACCAAGAGAGAGTTAGGTTGGCATTATACGATCACGCGATGTGTATGGCTTTGAAACGAAGTTTTTTTTATGATATTGGAAGCAGACGGATTTGCTGATGGTAAGAAATTCTCGCCGCCTAGAGACACAAAAGGCGGTAATGGTGCGTTGCCAACCTGAGGCCGGGATGTTAGGCCTCGAGGAAAAGTTTGTTTACCGGCTACCTTACCCTCTAAACCGGAACACGTCATGACGTTATGGCGGCAGGAATAGGTAAGGCGGTGGTACCAATCCGAGTGAGTCGCTGCGAAACTCTACCACCTAGTCAGATGTCACGGTGTTAATGACGGTAGGCCTATGCTTGCCTTTTACGAGCTGTCTGGCAGGAAGGCAGATGGTCTATTCTTCAAAGGAGCTTGGAACAACACGGGGGAAGTTCCGTAAAGTATTATTAATTCCGAAAGCATAAGGCGGTTTTAAATATACCTACTCATATCCGTAAATGCGATGGTGGGCCACGTTATTTCAACTTAAACTATATATACCAGAAAGCGACGCACCTACTACTTACAACTGTGTTCGTCTATATGTCACGGTTACCTCTTGCTATCGAAAGAGCAGTGTGCTTGTTCACAGTCATGTCACATAAAACACTTGCACTCCGGGAGTGCCGGCAGAAGTGAAAACTTGAATATTAACGGTGTGCATTTTTGATATTTTGGAATGGTTCCCTAACCATTTCAAAATGATATTTCCTAATAACTTAGCACAAATTGCTTTAATTATCAGTATGAAAGTACTATCATTTAAGTGGTAGAATACAATATTCATTTATTGCGCTGTCGTACACAAACATGGTAACACGAGCATTCGCTCAAGCGCCCAGCGCCGTCTTATTCGCGCAAGCGCCCTACGCCGTCTTACGAAATTCAGGTCACGTGTCCTAACACGAGTTTAGAAGTTTTTACCCATTCCAAAAAAAGTGCGCAACGCCGCTAAAGAAGTTTTTACTTCAAAAATTTCGTAAATAACTTCAGATAACTCACATTTACATAATCCTCCATATTCTTATTGCATGCTGCTATCCTTGTCAAACCATCGTATATACTTGTGAGATTTATTTTTCTTTTACTGTTAGGTTTTACATCAGAGGTAGAAAATGAACGATGAAGTGTATTAAATATTCTACATTTGTTTGGTGATGTGTCCAATTTCATTAATTTGTCGTTATAATCCAAGATAGAACATATTTCCTGTGTTGGTTGCACTATGTGAGGTAAAATAAGGTGTAAAGGTGATTTTTCTGAAACATAGTATTTAATCTCAATCGCCATAATTAAAAATCTGCTTATTTGCAATAACAATCCGAATGAAGGTACTCGCATTTTTTTATCATAAAAAACATTTTGATGTTATTTATTTATAGTCCCATCAATGCCTAAAATGTCTTAACATCTTGTGTGCTAGTTTTTGTAATATTCTGTATTATTGTATACAATTATTGTACATAAATATTAGAGTACCTGGATGACCGATTATTCGGCCGACCGACCTCGGTATTTTTTTTTGTTTTTTTATAAATTGTGTTTTTTGGAAATTATATTTAAGTACGAAACTTTAAAAAGTCTAACCTCAAAGCAAACAATCATTGACTTCGTTACTTAACAACGGACTTCGTTACTTAACAACAACAATAAAACACGAATATGACATTTTCTAAAAATGATTCCTAGCTAGATCGATTTATCGCCCCCGAAACCCCCTATATACTAAATTTCATAAAAATCGTTGGAGCCGATTCCGAGATTCCAATTATATATATATGTACAAGAATTGCTCGTTTAAAGGTATAAGATATTTGCAAGTATATACAATAACTTTATATATTATAATTTAAGTGCAAAAGAAACTCAAAATTCTGAATTTGATTTGAATAATTACATCATTTAAGTACAGAAAATTGAATATTTTCCTCAATTTCCCTGAGATTTCATCGTAATATCGAGATATAAAAAAAAAACAATAAAACTTGAAATCGGCTCAGAAATGCACATAACTTAGCAAAATATTAATTTCATACTGTCAGTTAAGTGACATAGGAATATTCAATATTAAAACAGGGCAATGTCTGTCCCCGTTCTGCCCACCTTGTCGCGGTGGCGGTCTGAGTATCTGGGGTATAGTTGGGTCCCAGGAGAAAATAAACCAGAACTGGTGCTCCCCAATACCCCCTTTGTCCATAAGAGGATACGAGCAGGCAAGGCGGTGGGTCTGGGTCTGGAACTGCTCGGAAACGGCTCAACCAAGCTGATTATGATCATTTTAGCATAGTTACTTCTTGGAGACTTTCGAAAAAGATTTTTTTTTATCTCAACAAGTTAACGGGAAATAGTGAAATAACTTTAAAATGCAAACAAAGCCTCCAGCAACTGCTAATTTTTCCATGTGTGAGTTGATCTCTGCTGTGAAAAGTCAATAATTTTTTTTAACAGCAAGTATGACGTTGATACATGACCTTACCTGATCTATTTACAGTTTTAAGTTTTAATAAATGTGATATGTTTTCTGTTTGAACGGCATTTGATAACATTTTAGTTTTTTTTGAGAGTGTTTCATATTGCATACTGCTATTTGGTCTTTGACTGAAACAAAAAGTAATGCCTTGTTGAAACTTTCAAGTGTTTAATTAAACTTAAGATAATAATAATTATAAATATGCCTGGACAAGCCACACAAATTGGATCTAACCCCAAAGTAAGCAAATTATATGCTTATATCATGGGTGTTAGTCAACAATCCTAATACATAGAAATACTTGAAAAGATACCAGAATAAATTTAACACCCAGACCCGGAAATGCAGACATCTAAATGTTCGTCACGCAAATGCCTGCCGTCGGGAATCGAACCCGAGCCTCGCGGTTGGTCGGCCTAGTTAGGCGTGTACGCTAGCCACTCAACCAACGAGGCGGTCAACAATTACTAAATTTTTTTCATACAAGTGGAAAAGCTTAAGTGATGAAAATTTTTTGTCACGTTTATTCGGAACTATTAAACCGATTTTGATCAAATTTTGTAACTATCAGAAATTATTTGGTAGTATTTAAAAAAGAGGAATGTTTTATTCCAATATAATAACGACTTCCCTCCAAAAAATAGCTTCATTAGGTGGGCTAAGTTGAAGACGACAGAAAGTATCTTCACGCCTTTATCACCGAATATGTCGGCAGAGGCACAACTAGGGAACCCACGACGACGACGACACTAATGCCCGATTTCACCAAGAGCCCCTATATTTAGGGGACCTTTTAACGTGTTTTAGGGGACGGTTTTATATTGAAACAGTCCCGTAAATGACGTTAAAAGGTCCCCTAAAGTATAGGGGCTCTTGGTGAAATCGGGCATAAGTCCCATAATGTGATAGGTGGGAAGCCTGTCTCCAAATAGGCACACATCCAATCCCGTGCACTTTTTTTTAAATTAGAAAATTGGACAGACAACTTTTCTTTTATTTGTTGCCCCACCCGAGAATCAAACCCTGGTCCTCATAAAGTGAATTCCAACACCTGGACTGGACAGAGGCAACAGCAAATAGTAATTAGTCTCAAGAATAAATTTAATAAAGACATGACCTTAGAAATACAAGATTTATCTACAGCAAAACACAAGTGTCTTTGGCTAGTCATGGGTGCCCTGGTCATGCCTTTGCGGAACTATTCAGGGATATGGGCGTCAAGTTACTGCTACTACTACTATATGTTAGGATTGTTGACCAATGATAGTAGTTTATATTTCACCTACTTCAGAAAACCAGTTTGCAATTTGTCCAGAAATATTAAAAAAATACAATTACAATCTTACAGATGCAAGAAGCTAGAAATAGCTTCCTAAAAGTGAAGTTGCCCCATTACCAACTTAAGTGCAAATAAATAGACAATATAAAATGTTTACTGACAGGAAATCCATTTGATTGTTACAGTAATTTTAAAATATGTGAAGATTTACCTCAATTGTAAGTCATTCCCAGCAACCAACACTTGCGTCAATTTCACTTTGTTTGATTCCAGCACTTTACACTTTTCTTTTACACTTATTATTTCTAAATTCTGAAACATAGATCATAGTCATTTCATAAATATGTCAGCAAATAAATAACTAAAAGTAAATTAAATAACTTTTTAATTCTCAATCCATGATGTTAAATCTTTTGCTTAATTACCATAGATGATTTTTATAACAAATGACTACCGAAAATTATACTGCATTACTATTGGTTCACATAATTAACATAAACACAAAATAAAACAATAACAACTAAGTGCCCACCTCTGATAATACTACATCTCACTGTTGGTTTGGAAATTTGGGCACACTCAGTAGTTTTTTGTTAAAATAAATAGGCTATAGCTACTCTACCTCCAGAACTGGACAAGCACAATAAAGCATTAAAAATGGCAGAACAAAATTGTGGTACCGATAAAAACAAGTTACTTAATAAGACAATTATTTTGTCAATTATTTATATTTTATAGGTTCCAGTTAGAATTGTTGTGTAGCAAATTAAAAAAAAACTTAAATAAGACTCATCTACCTTGAAATCCAATTGTGTTTGTAGGTCACGCATTTTATTATTTGCAGTAGTCAATTTCTCTGACCACTCCATCTGAGCTCTTTCTTGTGCTCTTATCTTTTCAATCCTAGCATTATCTACAGCCATCTGACAGTTCTTCAATTGTGTGCGAAGTATAGAAGCCTCTCCTTCCTTCGTAACACATTTTTCTGACAACTTTCCATTTTCAGACTTTAGTTTAGCATTTTCCTCTTGCAATTGAAGCAGTTGTCGATAAATATAATTGGGATCTTGGCCGTGGCATATCTTATCATTAAAAATCAAATCGTCGCTCACTCGTACATCCGCATTGCTGACTTTCGACACCATTCCAGGTAATGGTGAGGAGATCCTTTCAAATTTATCTTTGACTTTTGTTGATAACATACTATGCTTTGTTGTTAAATTTGGCCTTTTGAATACAAACCCTTTGGAAGTGCTAGGAGTTGGCTCTTGTAGCTGTGTGCTTGTTGATGCAGGTTGCATGCACATAGAATAATCAGGAAGTGTATTAAGAGTTTCATCATTAAATGCCTCTTCACATGCTTGACTAGCAAGCAACAGGATTTCATCATCATTGTCATCTCCCCAATTCTCTTGATTTTCATCTGAAATGTTTTTTTTTAAATATCAAACATCTAAAATTTTGATAGAGATCTGGATAATGTCTATAGACAACTAAAATGGTAATGATGCATTATTAGCCTACAGGGTACATAGCAAATAATATAAGCAAGCCTTTATGGTTCTTGTAGGCAGCAATGGATTTACACTAGGGGCAGTCGGGGTAAGTGCCCAGGGCAGCAAATGTTTTAAGGCGGCAACATTTTGAAAATGATAAAATTTTTTTTTAGTCTTATCGAGATTCCCCAATGTAATTAATTCTATTAATTTATAATTTTTTGTTTAGTTGATAATTCAAGAAATTCAATTTATTCATTATTTAAGAATTATAATTATGGCACTTTTTTAGTAAAAATTAATAATCAAAATGATTTAATAAATTTGTTTCCTTATAGTTTTCAAATAATAATAGATTTTTCTATTTTCTGGAATTAAAGATATTTAATTAGTATTTATTTTTAAACATTGAAAAAAATTCGGAATTATTTTTTGCATATTTTCTTAAAATATGAACTTTAACAATCAATCAATTAAAAAAAAATCTGGAAAACGGTTGGCCTAAAGGCCATCCCTGCAACATCCCGCCAATTCCATACATTACTAACACTTGAAATTGCACATTTCTGAACTCTTCAAGCTCAAAAATACAATGTGTGTGTTATTTTGACCTCCCCGTGCCCCGAACTTAAAGGAATTTAAATTAAGAATAGTGTTAAAATTTTCAATAAATATAAATTAATAATAATGTGAATAAAAAATATTTCATTTAAAAAAAGCGTTGGGTGCTTTTTAAGATATTATCAAAATGATAATCACTCCACTCATGTCTGTCAATAAAAAAACTATAAAAAATAATAAAAAATCAGTATGAAAACATCTTTCTACACTTATTTCCCCCCTTAAGTAGAATTCTAGTAATAGGGCGGACTTTTTTCCGGTGCCCAGGAGCGGCATTGAGTTTAAATCCGGCCCTGATGGTGGGTTTACCAGAATACGAAAGTGTTGAGAATTGACATTATATTGACAAGCATAGGTGCCAACTTTTACCCCATCAATGTTAGTGACACATAACAAAAGTACATTTTACTTGTGGTTATAGATACTTACCTATACAAGAGAAAGGATATTGCATAAAACATGGATTTCCATTATGAAATTGTATATACAGTCGTGGTCAACTAATTAGGGACATGCAAGATAGTGAAGAACAATAACCCGTTATGTACATACAAATATAAAACCCTATTGATTTCTCAGTAACTATTCTTTGCATAATTTGGTCCAATTATTATGCTTTAAATGGCTGTAAATAAAAGTTTAAATAAATAAAAAAAAGTATTTAATATCAAAGGTTGAACATGTATTCAATTTTAAGGTATAATTCTGTAGCTGGACATTTAATTAAGGACAGCAAACTATAATGAAAAATAGAGTTACACAAAACTAATAGTCTGCAGTATTATAATATCTTTAACAGCTCCATTTTATTAAGTGTAAAATCTTTACCTGGGTAAAACCTTTGTTAGTAATTACCGCTCGACACCAATGTGGCATAGACATTATCAGTTTCTGGCATGTTTCGACAGGAATGTTTGCCCATGCCTCACAAAAAGCTTCATTAAATTCATCTAAAGTTGTCGTACGATAAGTGGCTACTTTTATTTTGTGCCAAAGGTGCTCGATTGGGATACTGACTGACTGGTAAGAAACGACTTGACTGAACGGGCGGTATGTTTTTGGTTGTTAGGTATCATGCTGAAACGTCCATATAATAGGGAGATGCTCCTCAGCATAGGGAAACATCGATTCCCCCAATATTGCCTTGTATTGATGTTGGTCTACGTTACCCTGAACTTTCCTTACAGGTCCTACTCCACATCCAGAAAATGAACCCCACATTTTAATGTTTCCACCACCATGTTTCACCTGCTTTTTTGTGAATCTTGGATTCATTACTGCTTTTACTAGACGCCGTACGTATTGCCTTCCATCTGAAGAAATCAAATCAACCTTGGTTTAATACATGTTAGAATAATACATGTTGCCATTGGGCGTAAGTCCAATATCCATATTTTGCGAACACCAAACAAGCATTTCTATGTTCTTTCTTCAACAATGGTAATTTGCGAGCCACTCTTTTGAACAACCCTGCTTCTACCAGACGTCGTCGAACAGTCCTCGCTAAGACACCAGCTCTTTCGTCTGTCCCAAAACACTTCGTGTTTAATTAAAATAGAGCCTAGAAACGGATCTTTCTTAGCTAACCTGGTTATCATTCTATCTTTTTGCAGAGTTGTTTTTCTCAATCTTTTTGTTTTGGACACATTTAAATCTTTGTTATTGCGTCTGACATGTTACACTGCATTGTATACCATAGTTTTTGGACAATTTAAATGTTCTGCTATCCTTCTGTATGGCCAACCATGCTCGACAACAAACTTCATGATAATTTTTCGTAGTGTTGGATCGCAACTTTTATTTTTACCCATTTTTCTTTAAAATATTTTTCAAAACTTAAAATAAATATCGGGATTACTGGCAAAACTACCACGAAACAATAAGAGAAGAAGTAAAAAAGTATTGAGATTCAAATTTTGAAAATAGAACGCAATATCTCAGTGTAACTAATTAAATGACCAGCCAGCATTATTTGAACAAATAGCACTACGAAAATCTATCAGCTATACTGTAAAGAGGTTTAAGAAGTTGTTATTGTTTGTATAATCGGGTACATAAATGACTAATAATACTTACATGTAAGAGATATGGAATATGGTTTAGACTCGTTAGAAAATAAAAAATAAATTCACAATTCGGTTTAACCAGTGTCCCTAATTAGTTGACCACGACTGTATATCAGTCATTTTGCTTTTGATTTTTATATTAAATGTTTCATGTTATCTTAAACCTTTTTAATAATGTGGGACAAGAAAATACTGAAAAATATATTCTAGTAGCTAGTTTGCAGTCTTAAAAAAATTTCAATCTTCTAGTCTTAAGTAGTAGGTAACCGGTCCGGTAAATATAAAATTCATTCCTCATTCCACGCAGTTGGTTATCACAGAACAATATAGTCTACCGTTTGTTATCCACTAAAGTCTAAAGATATAACTTTTCAAGAAACAAATTTATTAGTGAAGTTGTTTACCATTTTTGGTACCGACGTTTTGACTCAGAGGAAAATTATGATCAGATAATGTCACATCCAGCTTAGGTCTTTTTCTTTCTCCCTGTTGTTGGGGAAAAATAAATCGTTTCGACATATTGGAGTCTTCAACACCTACAATCTACATTTTCTTTTAAATAATAAACTTTGGCGCCTGCAACGAGCAAAACAATCTTTACAAACGTCAAAGTCAAACCCTATGCGTCAAACCACAGGCAATCCAAATGTGAAATGGGAATGAAATTTAGGGATGCAACGATACCGGTAAGTGCAAGTAAGTACAAGTGATACTTTTCTCCGACAGCAAGAACATTTTAGTATCGGTACATTGAGACAAAGTATCGAGTAAGTATCGGAAAAAAATACTCATATTATCAGTAAATTTTATGGTTAACGAAAATGAAAATAATGGATGATAAACATTGATAAAAACGTTTATCGTAAATTGAAGTTTTTGCACGCATCGTAACCTTAATTTTGTGTAGGTAGTTAGTAGCTTTGGCAGTTGACAAGATTGTGTGTCTGAGCTTGAAAAAAGTTTAACCGGAAGACAAATGTTGATTTTCTTGAGCAACACCACGAAAACGGACTTATTTTTCATAAATTATTTTTAAAGTGACGTATTGGACTAGTCCAATCCGCTTACTCGGGACACTCACGTCGGAAGTAACTCAAAAATTATTATTTTATGTTGGAATGTTGTTAATACTTTTCAATAAAGATTATCAATACTTGTTAAGGTTTTTACTGAAAATTTTCCAAAAACGATACCATAATGGAGAGTGTCGAAAAATACTTTGTGGTCGATAGTAAGTAAGTATCGATACTTGACGACCGTTACCATTATCAAATATAAGTATCGATACCCCAGTGGTATCATTTCATCCCTGATGGAAATACTAAATTGTGATCAATTTTGATCAGGAAATAGTATCGATACTTTCGTTACGATACCAAGTATTCGAGTAATCGATACTTTTAATTATGATACTGTGTAGGTATCGTTACTTTTTAAGGTAATCGATAATTTGGAGTCATCCGACCGGCGACCTTCATTCCGCCTGACAAGCTACAAAATAATGACATATTATAAAAATACCTAGTTTTTTTCCTATTCAAACATAAGTAATAATTAATTCCGCTTGCAAACTTCCTAGTCTTTCACGTAGCACTCGGTAAGAGTACATATTTTTTTTTAAAATTGAGTACCTTGTCTTTTCTTTCAAACACAGTTAAGAGAAATTTAAGATAATTGCCATTGACAAACACACAAACGTTCACATTCATGATACCTCACACTTGTAGGTACCTTATAAGTATTATTAAGAATATGTAATAAATTCTGAAACCACAAAAAGTTTAGCAAGAAGAGTTTATGTAGTTATTAAATTTAATTATATTTTATCTAATAATATTTCTGGACAAGTTCAATTTGTGTAACTTGTCCAGAAATATTTATTATTATTATTGTATTAGTGGCTTAGGAGTAGTGCGAAAATAATGTAACATGCAACATTCTTTTGCTGCAGTCTGTTTAAACATGCAGTTAATTTTCCAATTCCGAATACCTTTATTAATTTACTACTACAATGAGAAATGAGACATTATTAAGCATCTCCACGCACATATCCTCGAAGAGATAGGCAGAGTTACAACCAGGCCCCACGACTAACCAAAGACACTAAGTCCCACAATGTGATAGGTGGCAAGCCTATCGCCAACCGGGCACATATTCAATCCCGGGCGACTTATTTTTCAAAAGGAAATTTAAAATACTTACACATTTTCTATTTTTGTTGCCCAAGCCTGGGATTGAACCCGGGACATCAAGAAGCCAACATTGGACCACTAAACCACGGGGGAAATGAGATATTGAGTTTTTATGAAGATTCTCTGAAAAGGAGTATATCAATTCGTCTGTATGTTTTTGTTTTACTTGTCCCGCGTTGGTCCTGATTCGTTAGTAGGATTGCTACAAACACCGACATTGTTACGACACAGTCGGGATATTATCAAGAGACCTTCAAGACAGTCACGAAATCTTCAATAGTACCGTCAATCTCACGAAACAGCCAAGACACCATTACGACATTGTCTTTAAACACCATCATCAAAACCGTCACAGCACGACGTTGTCACTGGCACTGTCACGACGTAGTTGAGACCTCATCAGACTATTACGACAATTTCAAGACATAGCTATGACATCGTCTTCTTTGTCACTGTCAAAACATTGTCACAATATCATCTAAAACCTGCCACATTCATGACTAGATCACTCTCTAGCTTATTACTTAAATTTGATAGGTACGTCACAGGAATCAGCTGTCCAAGAATATTTTTTATATCATATTCACAAATTCGTGTTCACATCATCAAGGTATGTCATGACATCGACACGACATTGAGACAAACACTGTTAAGATTGCTTACATCACGATGATCGTAAATGATCACTGAGAACCGATATCTTTGTCGATATTACTGCTATGTTTTTGAGTAATTTCAGTACAATAGATTTCCTTTTTGCCTATTTCTCAGAAACTGTTTACAACAGAAAAAAAATAAACAACAGATTTGAAATGCTTTAGTCAGGCCCTTTTATTTGATACTTCACACAAAATAATTGTCCAAGATTCTTTTTTCGAAAGTTTTCCAGCATCACTGTCACCCGATTTCACCCATAATCGAACTTAAAAATTGCATTAAGTATATTCCATTAATTCTTCAATATTATGCCACACACTGATAACAGTCATCCCTGTTTGATTTTATTTTGTTTATTTATATTCTATTTTAGCATTATCAGAGATTAGTAAATAATTTATTTGGTACTATTGATTTATAAGTTTGTGGTAAAACTATTATTAATACACCAAATATTTTAATAATTATTTGCCCTTTCATATTGTTTAATTTTATAGAATTAATTATTATAGTAATTTAAAATAAAAAATACTGAAAAAAGTCTATTACAATATCTGAGACCTCTGGGTACACCAAACTTACGTATTTTTCTGGAATTATATCATCATGTAACCTCATCCTTTTGAAGTTATACTTCTTTTGGCGCGTTAGGAAAAAATGATGAGGGTAAATTTTTACGATTCGCGCGCACACTGTCATGAAAAACCGACATGATGAAGTTAGCTATAGATAACATTTTAGTTTTTCAAAAAAAGGTACCAACAAAGTAAAAGTAAGGACATCTACGTATGTTTGCGTGAGAACTGACAACTGTATTCACAATATTTCTTTATTTCTATGGTTAGTGTCATTTTGTCTACAAATGTAAAATGAGGCAAAAGATAAAATTTTTAAAAAGATTTTTATCTTATTACGCCGAAGAAGTATAACTTCTAACGCGTGTACATAAGTACACACACAATTTTTTTTATATATCGGTTAAAATATTAAAAAAATACTCGTGATCCGCAAAAAGTATTGACACTTGAGCCACCGAGGTACTTTGAGCAATGATTAGCCGGCCCGTCGACCTCTATTCTATCTGACAGGAGACAAAATATGACCTCAAGTTTGAGGTCTAAAAAAATATAGAGCTTTTTTACTGTTATTTCGAAACATCGCTTTAATTATTATAGTAATTGATTCCTCGTACCAACTTCGTAGCTCATAGCGATAGGATTCGGTAGTACTTTTTTTTAAATAACTATGGTTTTATAGTAAACTTTCAAATTCATTATACTAATACAGTTAATTATATGTTTAATGAAGTCTGAAACCACAAAAAATTTTGGCACTCGATAATCTGTGCCTAACAAGGGGTTTGACGTGAATTTATGTAGATATGTATGCGTGTAACAAATTGCATTGGCAGCTTTAAACCACACATACGTTCAAATGTTTCTGGATTCACAAAAATTAAGTATTTTCCACGATTTTTCTGGGATTCCATTATCAGATGCAAACTTGATCGCAGTGGGACCACCTTGTAAGTACGCTCTTTCATTTAAACACAATAGTTTTTAAAATTGGTTCAGGGGCCCTACCATGAACGCTTAAAGCAGTATTATTTCCATCTTGCTAAATGTCTGTCTTTATAAGCAACTTTATAATGTAAGACATAAGGTCGTCTTTCTCGACTGACTATTAGTATTGTTGAAATAGTACTGTTTTAAGAGCTTATGGTAGCCCCCCAGGAATGACAGCGAAATCGAGTAGCATACATAAATAAATGTAGAAGACGAACATAATAATAATAACCTACCTAGTCCTTTTTTCTATGTCTGTTAAAATATTACAAAAGTACTCGAGACCAAGTAGTATCGATACTTTCGATACGATACTTTTAGCGGTATCGATACTTTTCATGCGATACTTAGTATCGAGTAAGTATTGATAATTTCAATATTTTTAGGAGCACTATCTATGTCACCATAGACAAAGAAAGTTTTGTTTGTCAAAAAGTTTTGAGCGGCTTTAGAAGAAAATTATACATTTTGTCTTTGGTTTAGTTCGTCGTGAAATTTACTTGGGAGAGGACGTGCACCATGTCTATTGCTTACAAACTTGGTGATTTAGTTTGGTATGTTATTTTATTTGTATTTTTGTAACTAAAATTAGTCGTCCGATAAATATAAACGCATAATATTGTGTATTTTTCTTGTTCCAGGGCTAAAATGAAGGGTTTCAGCCCTTGGCCCGGCCGGGTGAGTCTACTTACGATGCTATTTATTAATTAAACTCCTGTCTTATCGTAAATTAGCTATTACTTACTTTCTCAAACCTTATAATTTAGTAACCATGTAGATTATATCAGGGCATTAGCTTAGTTATGGGGCTTACTGTGAAAGCGGGAAATTTTATCAGAAATGCATACAGACGCTTGTTGATTCTTTTTCAGTCACAACAAGGCTTAGAACGGGCGTAATTATTCCCTTTTTTAAAAGTACATTCCTAGTTAAAACTGCTAATTTTTCTTAGATCTAATACTTTGTTTGTGTACACCCATATTCTAATATAAATATCTTTTGTCACTGTCACTCCTTTTTAACTGGAGTGGTTGATAAAAAGAGAGGTCATTATTTTGTTGGTTAACGTTACGTGGTTGTGCATTTTCAGGTTGCTATTCCTACTCCTGAATTGAGACCTCCGAAGAAGGCAACCAATTTACAATGCATTTATTTCTTTGGAACTAACAATTAGTAAGTATTACAACATTTGTTTATACATACTATTTTCACCTGTGTCATTTTCATACCTGAACCATATAATGATGGGGTTTTCTTTTATGAGTATGGAAGTAGACTGCTCTGATAAGACACACCCTTCGCAAATTAGCACCAAAGTATTGGCTGTGTTTGTGTTAAACTAAAATTTGAATTTAAATTCACCTTTATGTAGAAGTTTGCCGGCCATACTACATACCAAATCTATTACGACAATGGAGAGGACTGACACTAAGTTGATAGTAATAGGTAAAAAGTTAAAACAAATCCAGTTGTAAAAAAGTCTTAATATGAAAGAAATTCCAATTTAAAGCAAAATTCACGCCTGAATCCTCAAGAGGTAGGCAGAGGCACAACTAGCTGGAAACACTAAATCTTACAATGTGTTAGGAGGCAAGCCTATTGCTGACAAGGCACATACCCAATCCCGGGAAACATTGTTTTTATTAGAAAATTGAAAATATACTCTTTTTGTTGTCCAGTGGTGGAACCCAGGACCTCAAGAAGTCAAGTCCGCCGCAGGACCGCTAAACCAGTGAGACTTTTTTTCTTGAAAAATTGTGGCTAAGGCTTAAGTGAGATTTTGTTTTATTTTTGTACAAATGTATTTAAAATATTTCTATTTGAAATAAAATTACATTTTATATTATACTAGCTGTCACTGTTAGCTTCGTTCCACTCGTTCAGTTTGTATGGGAAAAATTAAAATCTTATTTTTCCTAGTTCATTAAAAATTTACCCTTTTTCTAATCTTTTGAACCTTCCCAGGACTTGAACAAACAAGTAATTTTAAACCAAAGTTAACTAAATTGGTTCAGCCATTCTCGAGTTTCAGCGAGGCTAAAAAACAGCAATTGCTTTTTATCTATTTAAACTACTTAAAATACATATTAGGGCAGCACCTTGCTTGACAGGTTTTGTTTGTATAAAACCAGCAATGTATGTGCCGAATTAATTGTACCTCAGGTTATTTAACTAATGGCCAAAATAAATAACCTATCTACAGATAAAGATGAGTTTGAGTCTTGAGTTTTGTTGCTAAAATATTTTTGTTAATTATTAAAAATGTCAGCAGTTACCTGGCTGCTAATCTAAAACATTACAATCTCTTATCTAAGATGGGATATTAATATTGGCCATTAGTGAGAACACATAAGAAAAAGACACTTGTATATGCTCACATCAGTTCTGATGAATATTTTGCATCCCCAGTAGGATTAAATTAATCATCATTTACAATTAATCCTTGTAACAGTTGTAACAGAATCAGGACAGCTGTCTGTTTGCTGTCTTAAAATTTGAAAAAATAAAAACCGCCTTACCTATTCCTGCCGCCATAACGTCATGACGTGTTCCGGTTAGGAGGATAAGGTAGCCGGTAAATTTACTTTTGCTCGAGGCCTAACATCCCGGCCCCAGGTTGGCAACGCACCATTACCACCTTTGGTGTCTCTAGGCGGCGTGAATTTCTTACCATCAGGAGATCCGTCTGCTTGTTTGCCTTCCAATATCATAAAAAAAAATAACTCAAAATTTGACTGTTACTACTTTATATGTAAGAAAGAACAAATTCAATTAAGATAGACAAATAATTCTTATTTCTATTCTGTAATGGAACACATACATCAATAACAAAATACATGCATGTGTGTATTAAAAGCATTATAATCTAGTGTTTATATTGCAAATACTTATGGATTAAATGACTGCCTCGTTGGTTGAGTGGCTAGCGTACACGCCTAACTACGCCGGCCAACCGCGAGGCTTGGGTTTGATTCCCGAGGGGGACAGGCATTTGTGTGGTGAACATTTAGATGACTGCATTTCCGGGTCTGGGTGTTTATTAAATTTATTCATATTTTTAATTTAATTTTTATATTAAATTTATTTCATATCAAATATATTAAATTTATTCTTGTATCTATTTAAGTATTTCTATGTATTAGAATCATTGACTAACACTCATAACACAAGCATATAATTTGCTTACTTTGGGGTTAGATATGATTTGTATAACTTGTCCAGAGATATTTATAATTAAATATGTTTTTTTTATTTAGAAATTTAGTTAATATGTTTCTTATTCAATTTTAAATTGTCTTAAAATGGTAAACATTTTTCAGGACACATTTTAAGACATTGTATTAATTTATTGAATAAAATTTAAAATTCCTTGTCAACAGTGCTTGGATCGAAGAAAATAACATCAAGCCATACCAAGAGCACAAGGAGCAACTTATTAAATCATGTAAAACTATCGCCTTTAAAGAAGCAGTTGCTCAGATTGAAGAGTACATCGCACATCCTGAGGTTTGTTAAGATCTTTAGTAAGAAATGCAATGGTGGCAAATATATCATGCATTTAAGAGTATTTCTCAGTAATCTTCTTTAGTTCGATAGCCTAGGCTACACCTTACCTATATTATATTATATATAGCGGCTCGCCCCGGCTTCACACGGGTGTAAAATATTCATATATAAACCTTCCTCTTCAATCACTTTAGCTTTTGAAAAAACCGCACCAAAATCCGTTGCGAAGTTTAAAAGATTTAAGCAACGATTAAGATAAGTAGTATTTTTGAAAAGAACTTTTGATAATGAGTACCTAAATAGTTCCGAAATCAATTTTAATAAGTGCATTAATTCAGTAAATTTACTCGATTTGACCGCGTCCGCTGCGTAGAGAGCCGACCTGCTTCATAGATGTGCACCCCCCTCCCCTGTGGTTTCGCCGTGCGAGTCGTGCGACACATAACGGCCGGCGGCCATCATTAATTTTAATACCAATACAATTTTAAATTCGTAATATCTTTTGAATGAATTGTCCGATTGGAATAAAATAAAAAGTAACTTATAGCTATTGAAACAATCTTGCTCAATTTTATTTGGATAAGGATTAGTATTCGACGATAATATGATCAATAAACCTAGGCTAATAATTTTAATTACTTTCATCCTATGAAAAAGTGATTATAATGGCTAAAATATAAATGTTAGGTTTATACTATCGCGGACTTTTTTGTAGGCATTATTGAGTTCTACAACTTTTCTATAGCAGTCAACCATACATCTCTAATCATTTAGGCAGCGTTTGCGAGAATCGTTAACGTACGGCAGTTTTTTCGTCGACTTACTCCACAATTTTCACTACCACGAAAAATCCTTTCTATTTTCCCATATAAAAAAATAGCCTATACGGATTCGGAATAATCCTTCTAAGTAACGGTAAAAGAAATTTTGAAATCGGTCCAGTAGTTTTTGAGCTTATTCAATACAAACATACAAAATTTCAAAGGTTTCCTCTTTATAATATTAGTATAGATATGTTCAAGCCCAAAAAACTTATAATATCCTAAGTGCATGAATATCTTCTATATCCATGTAACATGTTACAGTAAATGTTATTTCAAACATTTGAAATCTCTGTACAATACAGTATATTTGAGGTTTTTGACCATGGTACAAGGTATATCTCTCATGTAATAGTTTAATGCAACGAGTGACTGCTCAAAGCCCCTCTTGATACCATAGCTAGATTGATTTGATTGTTGGAAATTTTTCTAAAGGAAAAATACCTTTAAGCTACCAACATTGCCAACCTGAAGCTGGGATGTTGGCTAGTCTAAAAACATTCAAATGTTCACCCCCATGCATATGAATTGACTCACCCAAATAAAATAGACCAAAAGTGTGTTTTTATTTCAAAAAAATTATATAAGAGGTAGTTTTTTATTAAAGCCTATTCTTCAAACATTAAACTAGCACATTTATGATTTTAATCAAATCGTCACTTTTGAAAATGTCCTAGAAAGAGCGTAAGTGCGTAAAATTTGCTCCTTGTAGTACTAACCCCAAAAGTTACCACGAGGATCACTGCAACCTAACTAGATCTAAATATGTGATCACAGCTCTTTCTCGTTAAGCTTAGATCAATACCGCAAGGCCGACTGTTTCTAAGAACTGTGTAATGCTCTTGATATTGATCAGCTTAAGATCTTGGAAGTGCTTACTTCTAGCCTGAATAAACGCATGGCAGTTGCAGGGTACGTGCATTGCCGTCTCTTCTGCTTCAAGGCAAGACCTGCAGTCAGATGTCTCTGCAACGCTCATCTTGCAAAGGTGTTTGTTTAGGCCGCAGTGACCTGTTATAACTCGAACTAAGAATCAAAGAAAATTTGGCGCTAAACCCTGCAACGTCCTAATAATCTGCTGCGTGCCCCCATAGCTGTTTTAGTCTTTCTTACAACCTGTTCAATGTGCGGGTTCCAAGTTATTCTCCGGGTTAAGGTTAAACCCAGATATTTTACTTTTTTAGAGAAGAAGAGGGCTCTTTCAAATTTGTCTAGCGCCTCTTGCTAAATGGAACCACTTCATTTCGTAGTTCGACTGTACGGTAATGCTGATTGTAGCAATTCTGAAACGGTTGTTTGGCATTGCCCTACCACTGATATCATCAGATCATCAGCATAGCCTTGTGAATGTAAACGCGCATCATTGAGTTCTTGTAGAAGTTTGTCCACTACAATCGATAAGTGGAGAAAGCACTCCACCCCGAGGACATCTTCGCATGATACAAGCTCGGATGGTCGCGTTAAGGTAACCCATCTTGGCGACTGTGTGTGTCAGCATTGCGTCGAGTGGTTTGTTCGTCAACGCTGCCTGTTGTCATACAATTGAGTATGACATCAGTTTAGGTGTTATCAAATGCACCTTCAACACTAAAGGCACATAGAGCTATTTGCTTGTCCTCAATTGCTCTTTTTATTTTATCGACTATTTCCACTAATGTAGTTTTTGTTGACTCTCTTTGAGAGGCATCCTGTTTCGTATTCAGAGGCATGTGCCTAAGGTACTTTTCTCTGATATGAAGGTTAATCACCTTTTCCGAAGTTCTTAATAAGAAAGATGGCTGAAGGATGGGTTTGATTTCGGTAGTGATTTATCTCTATCACCCGATTTAGGAA
>NJDD01004107.1:2636-12845 GCA_002245505.1 Calephelis nemesis
AGGGTGTAAGTGCTTGACTCGATTCGACTGAGATGAGTCTCAGCTTATATATCATTACATACATACATACATATTTTCAGGCCAAGTCCCTTACGGGGTAGGCAGAGAGTATCGAGTGCCAGACCTCACGATCCTGACAAGTCTGTCTAGCTTCCTACACATTCATTGCCCTTTTCATAAAAAAACACGCCTGTTTCGGAGACTCTTGCACCACCCTCTGATAATATCCGAGTGATCTGATGGTGGAATGTCAACCTTGGTCTCCCCGGGTACCTACATCCATCCACATGTATAATTCCGTTTATACCGCTTATATACCGCATACCGCTTGTATGTTACTTGTTAATAAAGTGTGATGAAAAAAAAAGTATCTTCACGCCCATATCCCCGAAGAGGTAGGCAGAGGCACAACCAGGGCACCTACGACTAGCTGAATATACTAAGTCCCACAATGTGATAGGTGGCAAGCCTATCGTCAACCGGGCACATATCCTATCCCGAGCAACTTTTTTTTTATTAGAAAATTGGAAAACCCAATTTTCTTTTTGTTGCCGACCCGGGATTCGAACCCGGGACTTTATGCAGTCAAGTCCAACAACGGAACCGCTAGACCACAGAGGCGAACCACAGAAGTGTGATGAATATTTATATAACATTACGTGACCAAGACGATTATGATGACGTCAGTTTTGCGACGACGAAGTGACCTACACTTTGATACCATTTAGTTTTCTTATCGCCGCGCGCCCGTAACGTTATTGCCCGCCACTGTCTTGATCCAACCTGGAGTGTTAAGTAACTGTTAATTTTCTGACGCTAAAGGACTTTCGTCCCAGGACCATGCTGACAACGTCTTAGTAACACCTTTTAAAATCTATTAATTGATGGAGTTTATTTTTACTAAAATACCTTTTGATGGAGTTTATTTTTACTAAAAAAATCCGTCTGTTTTTTGTTTACCGGTCAAAAGTAAACAATTTAAAATTATTTTTTTTGTTTCAGGTAATAAAGTGATATAGTGATAGTGAAAAGTGATAGTGAAAGTGACATAAGTGACGTTATGTGATAACCAAAATGGCGGATAACGATGGACCTGTGACAGTTGATGATCTCCCGTTATCGTTCCAAGTAAGTAAAAAAGTAAAAGTATCTTCACGCCCATATCCCCGAAGAGGTAGGCAGAGGCACAACCAGGGCACCCACATCTAGCCGAAGACACTAAGTCCCACAATGTGATAGGTGGCAAGCCTATCGCCAACCGGGCACATTTCCAATCCCGACCAACATTTTGTAATTAGAAAATTGAAAAATCCAATTTTCGTTTTGTTGGCCGACCCGGGATTCGAACCCGGGACCTCATGCAGTCAAGTCCAACACCCGGACCGCTAGACCACAGAGGCGACAATAAGTAAGTACCAAGTAAGTAAGATTTAATAATAATTTTATTGGTCTGGTCTTCTTATATCCATTAAAACTGTCTAAAATACAGAGTTACTTATAACATATAGATGACATTTGCAATTTAAAAAACTGAAAATGGTATTGGAAGGCAAACAAGCAGACGGATTTGCTGATGGTAAGAAATTCACGGCGCCTAGAGACACTAAAGGTCATGGTGCGTTGCCTACCTGATACCGGGATGTTGCTATCTTATTATCCGACCTGAAACACGTCATTGCGCAGTCGTTATGGCGGTAGGAATAGGTGGTGGAACCAATCCGGGCGAGTCGCTGCGAATCTCTACCACCTGGTCAGATGTTACGGTGTTAGGGACGGTAAGCCTATGCTCGCCTTTAACGAGCTGGCAAAAAGGCACATGGTCTATTCTACAAAGAAGCTCCCGGACCAACATATGGAAAGTATATTGTCTGCACTTACTGTGTTAAATTTTTTTAGGTAAAAAACTTGATTTCACTGTGATTCTTCAAATCTAGACTTGATGGCAATGAGACCATTTCGAAAGCATACTCTTTTATAAATGAAAATAAATAAATAAATTGATTAACGTTCATAAAATTATGGGAGTCGAACAAATTATGGCCTCCGTCTTTTTACAGTGCGCTAAAAATAAAGGTAATCGTAACAAAAAGGCGGAATTTCAGTTACATCTATCACACGTAAAATAATAACAACGAAATGACTCAATTCGACCCAACATTTATATAAAAAAATAAAAGTATTAAGTTTGCGTTGTTTTTTTCACCCAAATCATATGAAGTTGCCTTAAATCTGAATGCCTTTAGACTTACTTACAAATTGAACGGGTTATACCTATCTTTTCACCATGTTATTTAACAGAATCTGTTACTTGTTTGTCAAGTGTCTTCTGTCACTTAAGCCAAACTTCATACAAAATTCGGGTTTGCCATATATCGATGGAAGATCCGCCTCTTATTACGTAGTATTTATATAAATACTCTTTGAAATGACTTTTGACAACTGAGCCCTTACCATGAGTTTACGGCTAGTCAAATTTACTAAACTTGCTACCGTCTCTGTAAATTATTTGTATGAAAACTTTGAACAGCGCCTCTATTGGTAACTAAGAGAAACACATTTTTAGACCAAAATGCCATACATTTCGACACGCAACTTACCGAACCTAATCTATACCAACTCATGGTAAAGGCTCTGAACAGATACGTTGGTTACAAATTAAATAAATAAATAAATATCCATGGACAACTCACACAAATTGAATCTAACCCCAAAGTAAACAAATTATATGCTTGTGTTATGGGTGTCAGTCAACGATAATAATACGTAGAAATACTTAAATAGATACCAGAATAAATGTAATAAACACCCAGACCCGGAAATGCAGTCATCTAAATGTTCATCACACAAATGTCTGCCCTCGTCGGGAATCGAACCCAAGCCTCGCGGTGAGTCGATGTAGTTAGGCGTATACGCTTATAGCCACTCGACCAACGAGGCGGTCAAACAAAAGTAAGTAATATGTAACTGACGTTGGTGATACCATAATAAGAACAACGTACATAAAAAGTTGATATGAATAGATTGAACAAAATATGTGTTGGATTTTATTTTGATACAAACGCCAGCGGTCCATTTTTAAATAGTTAACCACACTGTTTGTGCTGAATTAAAAGTCAATTATATTACATAATGGCGGTAGAATTCCATTGCAATAAATATATTCAGAACATTATTTTTTAATTCCATATAAAATAACATCACTACATCAGTTTTTTAAAATCAGATTTCTTGTAGCATCGACACAGCTTCCTGTAATTTTAATTCATACAGTCGTCCTATATATCCATCGGTATGCTCAGAAAATAAATAACAATTATATAATAATAGTAGACTTTACGTAATAAGAAATTGGGTTTTGGTCTACTTCCGATGCAGACTTGACTATTGCAGTTATATTACACACTTTGTTATTACATAGACAGACAAATTGTAGCATTATTTAATAATCATGTTTTTGGAAGGATCAAAAGAAAAGACGGTCGATTTTTTTTCTTATTTCGTATATACCCCGTGGTGATCCGGGCTCCTTTGTAGAATAGACCATCTGCCTTCCTGCAAGGCAGCTCAATAACGGCCATCATAGGCTTACCGTCACTAACACCGTGACATCTGACTAGGTGGTAGAGTTTCGCAGCGACTCGCCTGGATTGGTGTTGCTGCTTTTATGTATAAACTGTAAACAAAACATACCTAACTACACACATGTATAATATTAGTAGGGTTATGTGTATGGAAGTTTTTAGAACCCAAAACTTTCTATCGCGTATATTTTGTTGAAATTTAATTTTACTCATGAGTGAGGTACTTTCACTTTATAATTTGAATAATTATTACAATAACAACTACCTTTTGCAAATACTCGTATACCTTTATGTAAAGAGTTCGTCCCATTTGACCGGTTAAAAGGTAGAGATACGTATTAAATACATATTGTATCTATTTATATATTTTGCGTATCTATACATATATAGAAAAGTTCCTACCAAAACATCTCCTAAGAGTCGCTTTGCTACTAACACCGTGACCTATTTACTAGGATAGAGCAATGCACCAAGTTCAGATCAATATTTGCCTGCATATTTGCATTCCAATATCATAAGTAAAAAAACATTTTCGTGAGCTTAAAAACTACAAAAAATATTGCCTACAAATACCTAATCCATCAACCAACATTACTATTATATTCTAGTTGTGGGTGATAGGGTCGTCACAGCCCGATATCTACAAGAATAACAAAAATGGCGTCTTAGTGTTAGTAATAAACTAGTTCACATACATAATTTACTAATTTTGTAACACATTAGAACATTTCCGTTAGAAATTAGATCTAAGATCAAATCTAAACATATAACATAAGACACAACTATAAAATTAATTAGTTCTGTATATACTGACTATAATAAAAAACGTGCCTGTGACTTAAAATGAATTAAACTCAATTTCAGAATTTAAAGAATTTTTGGCAGTCGATGAGGTCTAGCACTCGATACTCTCTGCCTGCCCCGTAAAGGACTTGGCTTGAAGATATGTATGTATTTATGTAAAAAAATTTTGTCTGTTTGTCTATGTCCCGATCGCGGTTCTCACCAAATCCACTGAATTTATTGGAACAAAATTTTAAAAATACGCTCTCTGTGTTCTGCGAAAGGTTTATAGCCTACTTTTTATCCTGCTTTCTAAAGGGGTTCCCGTAGGAGTAGCGTAAAAGTCTAAATTTGAAAATCACGCCACGTCCCTTGCAGGGTAGTCAGAGAGTATCGAGTGCCAAGACACATTTTCTACAAATCTGCCAGGTTCATCTTGGACTTTATTACAAATCCCAACCATCTTCTTATTTAAATAGGGAAAAAAGTTTGCATGAGAAATATTTTTATTCATATTAAAAACTATTTTTCCTATACAAACTGTTATCGCCTCTGCGGTCTGGCCTGATTAGTATCTTCACGCCCATACCCCCGAAGAGGTAGGCAGAGGCACAACCAGGGCACCCACGACTAGCCGAAGACACTAAGTAACACAATGTTATAGGTGGAAATCCTATCGCCAACCGGGCACATATCCAATCCAAAACGTCCAAAAAATATAAAGTTTTTTTTTATTTATTAGAAAATTGGAAAAATCCGATTTTCTTTTGTTGCCCGACACGGGATTCGAACCCGGGACCTCATGAAGTCAAGTTCAACCACTGAACCGCTAGACCACACAAGCGGTAAGTAATAGCAAATACAAAAAGTCAAAATTTCCGTCGTCGCTGTC
This sequence comes from Calephelis nemesis, assembly GCA_002245505.1. NCBI lineage: Eukaryota > Metazoa > Arthropoda > Insecta > Lepidoptera > Riodinidae > Calephelis > Calephelis nemesis. Next base: position 7,893 of record NJDD01004107.1, read on the forward strand.
TAAAATTATTACGATGTTTTTACAATTCGCAATTTCAAACCGGCTACGAAAGTACCGGATATTTAAAATAATAGTAAAAATTTAAGTAGTATAATTAGATTCAAGAATAAAAATAGACAGACGTTATAATTAAAACACAGTAAAACTATAAAACACTGATTTCATTTTAAATATTATGTCGTCCAAGAACACAAGTAGTTAATTGGCCCATGTTGGTCCGGGCTCCTTTGCAGAATAGACCATCTGCCTTCCTGTGCCAGGCAGCTCGTAAAACTTAACTTAACCAGGCTTACCGTCACTAGCACCCTGACATCTGACTAGGTGGTAGAGTTTTGCAACGACTCGCTCGGATTGGTACCACCGCCTTACCTATTTCTGCCGCCATAACGTCATGACGTGTTCCGGTTCGGATGGTGAGGTAGCCGGTAAACTTACTTTTACTCGAGGCCTAACATCCCGGCCTCTGGTTGGCAACGCACCATTACCACCTTTGGTGTCTCTAGGCGACGGGAATTTCTTACCATCAGGAAATCCGTCTGGTTGTTTGCCTTCCAATATCATAAAAAAAGAAGAAGAAGAAAACTATTACATCTCTACCATAGAGCCTTCCAATGTCATAAAAAAAGAAGGCGGTAATTTGCCGGAACCCATACTTAAATCCAAATAAAATTATTTATTTTGCAATTCCCCGCCAAAAGATGTATACCTATTATGACGACATGACAAAACAGGCAAAAATAAACCAACCAAACCAAAACTTCCAAATGTATAGATAAGATAATTCTGAATCAATCGCCATTTTTTAATATGATCCTCTAAAACACAAACTTATAAAACAAAATCCAATCAGAATTTGTTGAGTCATTCCATAAGAAATGCTTTTGGATATATTAAAAACAATTTGTTTTTAATCCATTTCTTGATATTTACTGCTGTAGGCAAGATTTCTGGTGGACGTCGGGCCAACGAACTGTTAACTGAATTCATTAACATTATTTTCATTTTCATTTTTTTATTAACTAACAAATGTTGCCCGCATTCCGCCATCATAGGTTACTTAACTCCCGTGAAATCCGTTTTGAGATGTCGGGATAAAAACTGTTTCCTAAATTGGATCAAGGTACAGATAGTTACAGAGTATGACAGTAGTATAAATCTTTCCTCGTATTGGTCCGTGCTCCTTTGCAGAATAGACCACCAGCCTTCCCGTGCCTGGCAACTCGTTAAAGGCGAGCATAGGCTTACCGTCACAAACACCGTGACATCTGACTAGTTGGCATAGTTTCGCAACGACTCGCCCGGATTGAGACCACCGCTTTGGCTATTCCTGCCACCATTACTTCATTGCTTCCCGTTGACGTGTTCCGGTTCGGAAGGTAAGGTAGCCAGTAAGCTTACTTTTGCTTGAGGCCTAACATCTAGGCCTAAGGTTAGCAACGCACCATTACCACCTTTGCTGTCTCAAGGCATCATGAATTTTTTGCTATCATATCCCCGAAGATGTAGCCAGAGGCACAACCAGAGCAGACACGACTAGCCGAAGACACCAAGTCCTAAAATGTGATAAGTGGCAAGCTTATCGCCAACCGGGCACATATCCGAAATCGAGCAATTTTTTTTTTAAAAACAAAATTTTCTTTCTCTTGCCTGACACGGGATTTGAACCCGGGACCTCATGCAGTTAAGTCCAATACCTAAACCGCTAGACCACAGAGGCGAAAATATTATTAGACATGTTTTAAATATGAATCTGATACATCGATCCATTTGATAATTCTGTTGAATAAAGAAACATTTCCAAATAGTTGAACATGTGTGTGTGTTTAGTTTGCATAATCGCCGGTCTCGCTGTAGAGCGGAACGATTGATGATAGCACGCACATTACCTATAGTTTGTGAAATATCTTTATTTACGACTTGCTTTTGCATACGGCTTAAAGGGGTTAGCTGATTTTCTCTGATTTCTCAATCTTTCATCATAAAGTCTTTTTTATCCTTTACATGCGAGAACTGGGTATTTAAGAGTAATTACTCTTAAACACCAGTTCTTGCTTGTTCTCTTCTCGTACTTTCATGCAACACATCTAAAAATACTTGTTCTTTCTATCATACTTCTATACATATTATTATAATAAACCTGTAGAAGGGTCAATTCTGTACATTGAAAACATTGAAAAAATAAATAGCAGGGGGTGTTACTTTATCGGTACCAAACACAAATATGTGATTAAAAAAATTTTTTGTCTGTCTGTCTGTATGTTCAGGCATCACGTGAAAACTAACGGTTCGATTTCGATGAAACTTGGTATAATTATACCTTACTATCCTGGGCATAAATTGGGTTACTTCTTATCCTGGAAAAACAAGTAGAAAAAAATAAATGTTAATTTTTCAGTTTTATCACGCGAAGACCGACATCCGCGCGGAAAGAGTCGCGGGCGGAAGCTAGTCATTCATACTTTTATGTTTGGGATGCCCTACTATACTAATTGTATATTTATTTTATTTATGGACAAGGAAATAATTTTGCACCATCTTCTATAATTGAGTTATCCTTGTTCTTTTTTTTGACTTATTTAAGCCTCCCATAGTATCGGGTATAATATCGGGACAAGTACTTAACATAAGATCTTAACTTAAGACCTTATCTACAATCTGACATATTAAGGTTTAACATATATTCATCGCCTCTGTGGTCTAGCAGTTCTATGTAGGACTTGACTCCATCAGGTCTCGAATTCAACCCCGGGTCGGGCGACAAAACAATATGTGATTTTCCATTTTCCTAATAAAAAACGAGTTGGCTGGGATTACAAATGTGCCAGGTTGGTGATAGGCTTGCCATCTATTATGGGACTTAGTATTATCATTATGGGACTGATGCCCGATTTCACCAAGGTCCCCTATATTTTAAGGGACTTTTAACGTATTTTAGGGGACTGTTTTATATGAAAACAGTCCCGTAAGTAACGTTAAAAGGTCCCCTAAAGTATAGGGGCTCTTGGTGAAATCGGGCATTAGTGTCTTCGGGTAGTGTGTGCTCTGGCGCCTCTGCCTACTTTTCTAGTGATACGGGCGTGCCACTAACATATTTAGGGCCACTTGCACATTCCCGGGTTACATTTGACACTGAGTTAAACTGTCAAATATAAGGTGATTTAACCCGAGTTAGACGTTAACTTAATGTTAAATACTTAAACCAGGAACGTGCAAGTGGCCCTTAGGTGTTAAATTCAATGACATTGGTTAAGATAATTTAACGTAAAAATAAGTACAAACCTACACTACACTACAAACTACAATTTACACTGCAAATTCGTATATGCATTTCATGATACGATGTTACCAAATAATACATATTTTACATTCACTCGAAAAACATAACTTATATCTCAGTCTGATAACAATAATATACAAAAATATCAGCCAACAAATTGCAAGTACCAATTAGGTTAATATATTTAACCCGGCCTGCACTCTCGCTCATTGCCTTGATTATAATATTAATTGCTGGTCCCCCAGTGGTCGACCTGATCGTCATAATTATGATTACGTTTGAAATTAATTAAGATTATGACGAATTACTTAATTTTTTCTCATTTTACTTAAGTATTTAATTCCGAAACCTATATTTGTATCATAAACAACTTTGTCATTTTATCACGAATATTTTAAATGTTTTTTTCTGTAGATCGGTTTGTTGGTGATAAGAGCACATAATTATCGTCTGTTCTATATACTTACCACAATATACAGATTATATAGCAGCGGGTAAAAATTATTGTCAGGACAAAGTTCTTACGAAAAAACCGGGAAACAACTACAATTTATTATTTTTTCATACAAAGTGATTGGAAGGAATGAAGATCGCCGGGACAGCTAGTTAATCATAAATAAACTATTTTTATTTCAACTTTTATTTATAGTCAAAAATTAAGCATCTTGTTCTATTCGTACGAATATCATCGCAACATGAAATCAGTATCTTCACGCTGTAGAGGAACACACCGCTTCCTGAAGATAGAGATCGATAGGTAGTGATGTAATCCTATATGCATGGCCAGAGAACCTATCGCCAATCGTGCACTTAGCCAATCCATGACAATATTCGCGTTTAAAAAACGAACTTTGTGTGTGTCTAAATCGGGAAGCGAACCCGATACCTCATCTAGACGACACTTATACCATACCACTAATCTACAGAGGCGATTTTTTAAATTTCAGATAATTAAACAGTAAGGTTAAAAAGACTTGCAAGGGCAACATGAGACATACCTCTTGTTTTCTTCGTGGTCGGTTACAACAGGCTTACCTAACTAATTCGTTAAATAACACTTGCCGTATGTAGAAGTGAAATCGTAAGTGTAGAAAGTGCGGGGCTACCGTATTAAGATTTTTATTATTGTTAAACAATTAAACATTATTTGTAGAAAAGAATCATACTTAATGATGGCCGAGACTTCATTTCTCTTATTAAAAAATATTAGTTCTCAAAGTTGTAGTCTATCTGTTTGCCAAATTTCTTCACAATCAGCTTAGGTGCTGTCATTATAACTGTTATCATTGAACAGTCTGGATAAAGCTGCTCCGAGAATCACAGTGACCTTGATACCTAGATCTATTGTGTTGATGATTAAGCTTACATGTGTTCCGCATGGCGAAGAGTCTCTAGAAACTGTGTGCTCTTGGGACTTATAAGCATGATATCATGGGGATTTATTACGTGCTCACCCAGACGACTATTATTTGCTTGGATAGGTAATAATGAATAATAAATAAATAATATTACCGGACAAGTAACACAAATTAAATCTAACCCTAAAGTAAGCAAATTATATGCTTGTATTATGGGTGTTAGTCAACAATACTAATACATAGAAATACTTAAATAGATACCAGAATAAATTTAATAAACACCCAGACCCGGAAATGCAGACATCTAAATGTTCATCA
>NJDD01004110.1:0-15033 GCA_002245505.1 Calephelis nemesis
TTTTGTCCATATACGTAACTTTTTTGACTACCTCCCACAACTTCTTTTTATCATTACCCGCTTCCAGTATCAATGACTGACAAAAAAGAAAATTTAGTTTTTCCAATTTTCTAATTAAAGAAATGTTGCTCGGGATTGGATATGTGCCCGATTAGCGATAGGCTTGCTACCTATCACATTGTGGGACTTAGTGTCTTCGGCTAGTTGAAGATGACCTGGTTGTGTCTCTGCCTACCTCTTCGGGGATATGGGCGTAAAGATACAATTACAAAAAGGTGTCAAACTCCGACTTTTGTGAATCATCATAACTATTAAAAAATATATACTATACAAGTTGTTAAAAGAGTTGTACCGAAACAAGACAACAAAGTTTAGAACAATTAAAAAATTAAAGCAATTACGCTTCAACTACGTAATACTTTCAATTTCGTGAAGTTGGTATTTCGTTTATATTTTGTTGTATGAGTAATGCTTTACTAATATGTAATATTATGTAAAAATATGCATCCATAGTAGGCAACTGCTATTAGATATTGAGTATTTGTCAAAGAGAAATTCATCTTTATTTGGGCAAGGCTTTCTTTTGAAGTTTTAAACATTATTTTTACGCAAAGTATTATGTAACGTTTTACCATCAATTAGACACCAAAGGTGGTAGTGGTGCGTTGCCAACATGAGTCCGGGATGTTAGGCCTTGAGCAAAAGTAAGTTTACCGGCTACCTTACCCTCTGAACCGGAACACGTCATGACGTTCTGGCGACACGAATTGGTAAGGCGGTGGTACCAATCCGTATGAGTTGCTGCGTAACTCTACCACCTTGTCAGATATCACGGTGTTAGTGACGGTAAGCCTATGCTCGCCTTTTACGAGCTGCCTTGCAGGAAGGCAGATGGTCTTTTTTATAGAAGTTTTTAAATCGAAACCATTCGAAATCAAATTAAAATTGGTCATAGGACATCAAACTACTAAAGTTTTGTACTTTAATGCCCGGTTCCTATAATCAACGAATCGTAATCCGTCAGCTAAACCATTCGTAGTTTGTTCAAAAGTAACGGAGCGTTACCAATATTTTCAAAAAATGTTTAGAATCAACAGTCGGAAACAAGCAACCGTTGTTAGTAATCTTACTAAACCTATCAAATACTACCATCCGTAACCAAAACGACTCGTTTTTTGAATATAGGAACCGGGCATAAAAGACTCGATGGTCGTGTTTTACTTAAAATGTCCATTAACCAGATTGCCCTATCCCTTTCACTCTGACCCACATTCAGTCACGAACTGTGTGCCCCTTGTACTAAGATCTACACCTTGTACTCGAAACAATGTATTTGATTCTTAAATGTAGAGTGGAATAACTCTTTATTGTGAACCAAAATACATAAATAATAAGTACAAATAATAAATAAATATCCCTGGACAAGTCACACAAATTGAATCTAACTCCAAAGTAAGCAATTATAATATGCTTGTGTTATGGGTGTTAGTCAACGATACTAATACATAGAAATACTTAAATAGATACCCGAATAAATTATAAACACCCAGACCCGGAAATGCAGAAACTTAAATGTTCGTCACACAAATGCCTGCCCCCGTCGGGAATTGAACCCAAGTCACGCGATTGGTCGATGTAGTTAGGCGTGTACGCTAGCCACTAGACCAACGTAATAAATGAAACTTAAAAACTAAGTGATACACAAAGGCAGCCTTATCGACAAAATAGCGATCTCTTCCAGGCAACCTTATGTTAAGGAGATATAATCAAAGAATTTTTGCACGTTGGTAATATTAATACACAAAAAAGAAATATAACACATCAAATATCAATTGGAATAGAATTATTTTAACAAAAAGGAAGGAGGAAAGGAAAAAAATTAACAGATTAAATTTAACCGAGTCAGATTGAAAGGAGAAAGTGACTTTTAACCATATTTTTAAACATATTGATATTAGGGGCTTTCCTGACTTCTACTATGTATTACTATGTACTATGTATTTGGACACGGTTTTGTGCAAAATACTCTTCTAAAGACCAGTATTTTAATGGCTTTCGACAGCTAATAAGCACACGGCTCTCCTGATGGTAAGAGACAGTCTGGCTACAGACACCAATGATGCTATAGGTGCGTCGTTGTCCTGTGGCCAGGGTGTTAAGCCAATTTTGCAAGTCAAGCTGTCCTCCCCTCCAAACCGGAATATGACTACAAGAACATATCATTATCGGAGAAAGAGTGGGATTGAAAGAAAGTTTTGGTGTTAACATGAGAAAAGGCATAATCCGCTGGTTCGTACATGTAGAAAGAATGGCTGATGAAAGATTGACAATGCAGATATACACTGCGAATGTGGAAGGTTGTAGTTAGCCGTTTTTGTTTTCCCCGTGTTGGTCCGGGCTCCTTTGCAGAATAGACCATATGCCTTTCTGCCAGGCAGCTCGTAAAAGGCGAGCATAGGCTTACCGTCACTAACATCATGACATTTGACTAGGTGGTAGAGCTTCGCAGTGACTTGCCCGGATTGGTACCACCGCCTTACCTATTCCTGCCGCCATAACGTCATGACGTGTTCCGGTTCGGAGGGTAAGTTAGCCGGTAAACTTACTTTTGCTCGAGGTCTAACATCCCGGCCTTAGGTTGGCAACGCACCATTTTAACCTTTGGTGTCTCTAGGCGGGCGAATTTCTTTCTATCAGGAAATCCGTCTGCTTGTTTGCCTTCCAATATCATAAAAAAAAACCCGGCGATACCTAGGTTGACATTTCACAGTCAAATCGCTTAGGTGTTATCCGAAGGTGGTGTCAAGAGTCTCTGAAAATTTTGACTTTGGCAATCAATGCTCTCTGCCTACCTCGTAAGGGACTTGGCTTTAAGATATGTATTTATATAATATATAATTATGGCTACAAGAATAAGTAAAGCGTTGGACACTTACTCGGACAAGTTGCTGCACAGCACTTCACGACTAATGGTCTTATTGGGAATCACCCACATCACCTATGGTCGAGGAGTTTGTATTTATATAATATGTAACAACTACTACTTTGAGGAGTTTGTATAAAAAGGATAATGAATGGGTAGGAAGTCAGATAGGTCTGATGTGATCTCAACATTTGGCATTCGACATTCTCTGCCTACCTCGTACACTTGGCGTGAAAATATTTAAAAATAAAAATATCTCTCACATTTTATTTGACTAAATTATCCTTGAAATATTACCAATAAATGTTTATTCAACCGCACGATAAATAAATATTTAGTTAAATTTACTTTACTTTGTTATATTACCAAATGAAAGATAAAACGGAATGAGATTTTATGAAATAAATGAAGTCGCTTAATCTACAAAAACGAAATTGCAGCAAACTTTATTTACTTTCCATATTACTTAGAACTTGCTTAACTTTTAATTTTATACTCCGAGTTGAAGTTTAACGATGGTAATACGTGGAATAGTGAAAACAGGATCGGGGAATTAAATAAGATTTTAACAGAGGATTAAAATGGTTTTAATTTCGATGTATATCGACTAATAAACTGGCTATACCCGAAACTTCTTTTATGACTGTCTGGAGTGAATGTTTACCTATATATTAAAACGTGATGCCAAAACTTTGGACCCATTTTTACAGAAATTGCGAGGACGCAGGAGCATAATATTTGGCACACTCATAGTTTATATGTAGGAGAAGTGCAAAACGCTAATATTCTTCAATAATAATGCTTATAAAGAACACTAAATCAATAAATAAAACATTACCCACACCACCATGAATTTGACACACACAAACGAATATATTGATGATAACGATAAAAGATCACAAATGGCACACTAAAAAGTTTGGAAACAAAGTAGTTGATCTTGAGAAATGAAGATGGCGTTCTTATCAACAAGATAGTTAAATTTATTATAAGACCAACGGGCGACTGCTAGTGAGATAAAAGGTAGATAAAGTCACAACCAGAGCACCCACGACTAGCCGAGTACAATAAATCCCACAATGTAATAGGTGGCAAGCCAATCGCCAATGGGGCACATATCCAATCCCGAGCAACATTGTTTTATATTAGAAAATTGGAAAAACCAAATTTTCTTTTTGTTGCCAGACCCGGAATTCGAACCCAAGATCTCATGCAACCAAGTCCAACACCTGAACCGCTAGATCACAGACGCGATAATAGTGTAGTTAGAATTTATAACAAAGTTGATATTAACTCATATTAGTCATATGACTGATATGACTTTTACCTACAAATGTACCTACGGCTAATCGTATGTTCTTTAGTTATACCACTGCTTACCTATTCGGGAAAGCGGGCATGAAGACATTTTTTGATTAAAAATGTTCAATAACACCTGATGAAACCTGTAATTTCTTTTGTAGAACCATCTCGATCACATAGCTAGATAAGAAACAAAAACAAGAGAAAATAGAGAGAAAAGAGCAATGCTCTTAAACACAAGAGAGACATGTATGTGTATAGACGTAGGTTCTGGGCATCATTATACCAACTTTAGCGACCTCATTATTATTGAAGAGGATCTCGAATAACAAAGCTGTATCATTTCAAGAACCATGTTTCGATTTCGTGAAATGTTTTAAAAAACTATTCCACGAACTGACGAATCAAAATGTACAAAATTTCGTTGTTCGATGAAATATGTGTTTTTTGTGATCATTTTGATGATGAACACGTCGGCAGACACCTGGTGCACTTTCAACATAAGATGCTAATTCACTTGTATAGCTGAGCTTATAGGTTACCCTGCTCAGTCAGAATTTGATAATACATAGATGTAATTATAATAATAGCATATTTTAAATTGAGTGAGTGCTAATAAAAAATACTGAAAAATAAAATTTGCCAGGGGAATCAATCGTTTGTTTTCATCAAGCAATATCGAAGGTAAATACTGAAAAAGTTTTATTTTCCCGAATTTGGGGAAATTTCAACAATTTAAAATTGTTCTAGATGTTAATGAAATAAATGTATAAACATGGAACGTACTAACATTAAACAGTCTTTTGTTACATTATTTGTAAACCATGGAAGTAATAAAGTAACAATTAACACACATACATACATATCTTCACACCAAGTCCCTTACGGGGTGGACAGAGAGTATTGAGTGCCAGACCTCACGATCCTGACAAACCAGTGTGACTTCCTTCACATTCATTACTGAATGATCTGATCGTAGATTCTCAACCTTGTTTAATTATGTTTGATTTAATTATGCATGATTAAAACAAATATGATAATATAAAGGCTAACTTTGTGCAGGCAGATATATTTTACACTAGCTGTTTACCCGCGACTTCTTTAACATAGAAATAGGTTTTCAAACAAACTTTAACCGTCACTTAAATTAAAGGTTTCTTTTTTTAAACATCAATTACATAGGGTTTGTTTAAAAAAACCTTCTGAACTCGGTTTTAACTAAGTATATGAGTAGGTATTTGAAGTCGAAGTTGCAATGGGTTTAATCTGATATTAGTTAAAGGGAAATAGGAAGCTTATCAAGAATGCCAATCAGTTTTGTAAATCAATAAAAATACGTTATAACCAGTTTATACAGAAATTTTAAATCAACTCTCCTCTGTGATATAGCGGTCTACGTGTTGGACTTGACTTCATTAGGTCACGGGTACGAATCCCGGCCGGGTCGAGCCGGGCTCCATTGCAGACGAGACCATCTGCCTTCCGCCAGGCAGCTCGTATTTGCGAGTATAGGCTTACCGTTACTAGCACCGTGACTTCTGACTAGGTGGTAGAGTTTCGCAGCGACTTACCCGGAATGGTACCACCGCCTTACCTATTCCTGCCGCCATAACGTCATAACGTGTTCTGGTTTTGAGGGTAAGGTAGCCGGTAAACTTACTTTGATCGAGCCCTAACATCCCGGCCTCAGGTTGGCAACGCATCATTCCCACTTTTGGTGTCTCTAGGCGGCGTGAATTTCTTACCTTCAGGAAATCGGTCTGATTGTTTACCTTCCAATATCATAAAAAATTAAATATAAAAAAAAACTGTAACTTCTTCTGTGTCAAAGATAAAAGAGAGATGCAATATCCGTACATTTTTACTAGAACTGCAATTTCTGTCTCCAATATGTGAGGTCACGTCCGCCTCACAAAGGAACTTCTACTGGCAAATTTACTGGAGCTTGTTTTTACTACAGATAGTGAACTTTGCACTCTGTCGCTAGGTGAGAGAAATGTTTACTTTTATTCAAACTTATATGTATATCAATATATTTATAAAAACGCTTAAAAGTTTTTTTTTTATTATTTAAAAAAAGGAGTTTATATGGATATTTTAACCGACTTTATATATATAATACATAAATTAATATTAATACGATTAAATTTTCACGATGCTCCATAAGTAGACTAGATATTCCATTAATTTTACTGATATTTTATTTAATCATCGCCTCTGTAGTCTAGCGGTCCGGGTATTGGACTTGACTGCATGAGATACCGGGTTCGAATCCCGGGTCGGCCAGCAAAAAGAAAATTGGATTTTTCCAATTCTCTAATTACAAAATGTTGGTCGGGATTGGAAATGTGCCCGGTTAGCGATAGGCTTGCCACCTATCACTTTGTGGGACTTAGTGTCTTCGGCTCGTCGTGGGTGCCTTGGTTATACCTCTGCCTACCTCTTCTGGGATATGGGCGTGAAGATACTTTAATTTTTCGTAGTAAAATACAGATTTTATTAAACCCGAACAGTGTAAAATACAGCTTTTATTGAACCTAAATAGTGTATTTTTTAATGAAAACATTTTCGTAACTGGTTATGAGAAAATTCTGTTACTGATTGTATTTTTGTAGATTATTTTCTAAAAATGATCAAGTGAACTTTGAAATTTTACCTTTATTAGAATAGAGTTGACTTAAATTTAATCTCCATAAATTAATTGAAAACTCAATTATGATATAGAACAGGAGCCTCGGTTCTTTGGTTGATAAGATTCACTATAACCAAGTATATATTCAGTGAATATGTACAAGCGATTCGTGTAAATTATAATAATCTAAATAGTCTAAGGATCGACAGCGAAATTATAAACTTCTTTACTTTTGTCCGTCTGTCATACAATAATATCATGACCATGATTCAGGTTTAATCTACTAATTTACTTTACTAAACTTGTACGTTATATTCCGTGGAAGGTTAAAGGATACTTTTTATCTCGCTCACCAAAGGGGACCCCGTGGGACAGGGGTAAAGGGGTAAAATAAGGGTCAAAATGTAAATTGGATTGTAATTTATTAACGAGAATTCCAATTTAATCAATTCGTTTTTGCACCTTACAGGATTTTTTTCTAAGTAATACGCTTTTTGGAAATACATTGCAAATATATCAACACACAATATAAAGTGACCAATTACTCAAAATTCAGGATGTAGAGAAACATTTGAATTTACAAGTTATCTTACATATACAGACACACTTCACGCTGAGTCCTCTGCAATGTAGGCAGAGCGGATGAACACTCAATATAAAGTGACCAAATAACTGAAAATCCGTAATGTAGAGAAAACATTTTAACTAACAAGTATCTTACATATACAGACACACTTCACGCCAAATCCCTGTACAGTAGGCAGAGAGGATGGATTGCCAAGTAAACAAAGTTCGCTGGGTTAACTAGTCTTCCACATAACGTAATGTCTTCACCATCTCTATTTCAATAAAATCTAAAGTCAGGATTCAATTTCCGTGCACCTTCTGGGAATACAATTTATAGCTTCAGTTCGCCAGGTCCCCTTACAAAAGGTGAGCATACTTCACAAACAAATTTCCAACGGGACTTCCACACAATAAAAGAAAACCCTTTATTTTCTTTGGAATTTGATTTCACAAGCTTCTCCGCAAACTAAAGAGAGCTTAACGTATGCAATCTTTGATTCGGATACGTACAATCGTACAAGTTTCAGATAACCATTGACATTTTCAAATAACAATTTATTGTAGAATAAAAAAGATGGAATGAATAGTTGTGTGAATACGACATTTTGTTTAAAAGTAAATATATTCACATTCGTATATGTATGTATGTATCGTATATTCTATGCTAGACCACAGAGGCGATTAAAATGTAATATCTTATCACTATCCATTTTTAAATTATTTTTATTCATTCCATTTATTTTACTCATACATTTGACAAACATACACATTCTCCCCGTGTTGGTCCGGGCTCCTTTGCAGAATAGACCATCTGCCTTCCTGCCAGGCAGCTCGTAAAAGGCGAGCATAGGCTTACCGTTACTAACATCGTGACATTTTACTAGGTGGTAGAGCTTTGCAGTGACTTGCCCGGATTGGTACCACCGCCTTACCTATTCCTGCCGCCATAACGTCATGACGTGTTCCGGTTCGGAGGGTAAGTTAGCCGGTAAACTTATTTTTGCTCGAGGCCTATCATCCCGGTCTCAGGTTGGCAACGCACCATTACCACCTTTGGTGTCTCTAGGCGGCGGGAATTTCTCACCATCAGGAAATCCGTCTGCTTGTTTGCCTGCCATTATCATAAAAAAAAATTTGAGAAGTCCTTAAAAATTTTATGTTATTTATCATTTATTCCGGAATTCTAAAATAGTTACTTATTATTATTTATCGTAACTTAGCTTTACTGATAATACTAGAACGAATGGTAGGAGTGTACGTTGCCTTGTCTTACCGTGAGTATACCTGCACCTTGAACCCGTTATTAAATTTAACCCAGGACCGTTGAAGAAGTCATTACTGTCTTAGTTAGCTTAATAAGAAATATTTGTGGTCTAGCGGTCCAGTGTGGGACTTGATTTCCTGATGTCCCGGGACCGATCCCCAGATTGGGTAACAAAAAAAAATGGAAAATATATATTTTCAGTTTTCTTATAAACAAAAAAGCATTGGCCAGTATTGAATATGTGTAAGGTTGACGATAGGCTTTCCACCTATTATGGGATACATTGTGGGACTTAGTGTCTTCGGCTAGTCGTGGGTGCCCGAGTTATGCCACTGCCTACCTCTTTGTTTTCAATAATAATAATTAAATATGGGTCCTAAATACTTTATTTCAAAAGGGTGTTGGGTAAAGTATTTTGTTTCTCTGCAAGGCCGTTTTCTTTTTTTTTTTTTAATTATTTTCACGCCCATATCCCCGAAGAGGTAGGCAGAGGCACAACCAGGGCACCCGCGACTAGCCGAAGACACTAAGTCCCACAATGTGATAAGTGGCAAGCCTATCGCCAACCGGGCACATTTCCAATCCCGACCAACATTTTTTTTATTAGAAAATTGGAAAAATCCAATTTTCTTTTTATTGACCGACCCGGGATACGAATCCAGGACCTCATGCAGTCAAATCCAACACCCGGACCGCTAGACCACAGAGTCGATCTTTTTTATATTCGTAAAAATAAAATACATCAGTTGCTAACAATGGATTTGGAAAGAAAGCAAATTAAATGATATATAATATCACTTTAATAGGCTAGTTCGTCAATGGCTGTTACTCAAACCACTTATTCGACAAATTTTCGAAATCACGACGACTAATAATACGTTATTTTCCATAATTACAAACGAAATGCAACTAGTTACTACTCGTTGTTGGAAAATACTAATGGACGATTATTACTTGACAAAGGGGACAAAGAAACAAAAAACATTCTACTATCCTACTAATAAATGCCAAAGTTTGTATGTTTGTTTGTTTTTTGTTACTACTTCACGCAAAACCTGCTAAACCGATTTTTATGAAATTTGGCACACACATAAAAGGTAAGTTAGATTAACACATAGAATAGTTTGTATACCGGTAAAATATTCCTGTAGGACCATTAAAAAATTTAGGTACATACGTGAGATAGTAAAAGTGATTGCTGCAAATATTAAATTTTATTTTTTTTTTAAATTTACGTGCTTTTACCTAAACAATATTTATACGGCACTAGGTCAGGAGTAGTCGTTCTTTTGTAATGTAATCTTTAAGACCTATGACTGTACCTACTTCTACAAATAAATGAATTGAATTGAATTGTCTTTTATCATAAGGAGAGCCTAGTGCTTGTTCGCTAAGGAAAAATCACCAAACTAGTAAAAATCCGGAATGCAGGGAAACAGTTGACCGTCACGGGAGCAGGCATTTGTGTGATAAACATTTAGATGTCTGCATTTCCGGGTCTGGGTGTTTTTTAAATTTATTCTGGTATCTATATAAGTATTTCTATGTATTAGTATCGTTGACTAACACCCATAACACAAGCTTAGAATTTGCTTACTTTGGGGTTAGATTCAATTTGTGTGACTTGTCCAGGGATATTTATTATTATTATTATTCATGGCTAATTAGTTTATTAAAATTTTAAATTAATCCAATAATAATCCAAATTAGAAGGTACGAAAAGGTTGAGTGGATTTTGTGAATTATTAACGTGTTTTGAATGTTCTCTAGATATATTGGATGTGAATTTAATCACAATCGTTTGGATAAAATCCGAGGGGTTTGTCACAGTACAAATATAGAACAGTATGAAAACAAATCTAGAACTTGATATAGTACCTATACTCCATTGAAGCAATGGGATTGTCATATTTTTGAAGTGAAACTTCTTTATCGGGGTTGGAAAAAAAATGTAGTGTAACATTTTTTCGTTACGCGTCACATTTTTCCGTTACGCGCCATCTTTTTTCTTATCCCTACCACGCGTGATTCGAAGTATACTTTCTCCAGCGGAGTAGGGATTGGCAATAAACTTTATTTAACCAATTTCTGTAAAGTTGCATATAGTAAATTATTTTTTGAAAAATAACGTCATAAAGAAGTTTCACTTTTACACTTCTTACGAGAGTACGCTAGTACATGCACACATTTTTTTGTCAGCAGCTACGTATTTTAGGAATTATATAAGTAGGTAATCTCATGGCGTTGGTCAATCCCAGCAAAAGGCAAATACCCAAGTCAAAAAAAATGGTTGAAATTCAAAACAACACGCCCAGTTGTTTTCAGGCGGCACTCGCTACTGCAGCACCGCGAAACCCACTAAGAAGCCTCGAGGTCAGTTTCATAGTTTTCGAGGTAGTTGTGTCAAGTCTCCACAAGCGGCATGTTTAAAACTAGGCAAGTCTATAGATATCGTGACACTTGTGTTAGAATCATGAGTTCTCATAATGGCAACACCGCTGTCATTATGAATTGATACCTATAAATATAAGTGATCCATATCGGAGGCGGCCATTACGTATTGGATCGTGAACAAAGAACACTAGTAGTCTACCGACATCGGGAAGCAAAAAAGGTCTTACAGATTGGGACCTTAGGACTAAGGGTCTAACATTTGTGTAATGTGTGAGACAGTGTCTAATTAAGTGTGCTAAGGTAAACCTAAAATGTTCAGTTGTGATAATGTGAGTTGAATATATGTTTTAGATCATAAATATGTTTCATTTTCTGAGTCTTTAACACTTGTTACTCTATACTCCCTGCTGACTCGCAAGTGACTTGTCGTGGTTTGGATGTATGGGTTTAGTTAGAAATATACATTTGTGTTCAAATGGCAAAGTAGTCATTTTAGCATACTAGTAGTCCTGTAAAAGACCGACTTCGGTCTTGCTACTGTACGACCTACGTCCAGAAAAATGAGTATTACTTTCCATCAGGTGACCTACTTGCTCGTTTGCCTCCTCTTGTATAATCTCATTATCAGATCCAGACCCCCGTGTTGGTCCGGGCTCCTTTGTAGAATAGACCATCTGCCTTCCTGCCAGGCAGCTCGTAAAAGGCAAGCATAGGCTCACCGTCACTAACACCGTGACATCTTACTAGGTGGTAGAGTCTCGCAGCGACTCGCCCGGATTGGTGACACCGCCTTACCTATTAGGCCATAACGTCAATGCCTGCTGTTGACGTGTTTATAATATTGGAAGGCAAATAAGCAGACGGATTTCCTAATGGTAAGAAATTCACACCGCCTAGAGACACCAAAGGCGGTAATGGTGCGCTGCCAACCTGGGGCCGGGATCTTAGGCGTCAAGAAAAAGTAAGTTAACCGGCTACCTTACACTCTAAACCGGAATACGTAATGACGTTACGGCGGCAGGAATAGATAAGGCGGTGGTACCTAGTCAGATGTTACGGTATTAGTGACGGTAAGCCTATTTAGAATTTGAGCATAAGTTTCAATATGACATACCTATCGAGTGCCGGTTTTGTATGTTCAAACTTTGGTATTTGGTAAATATGTACCAGGTATTATATAGGTTATTATAGGTGAAGTTGTATGGAAAGTTAAAAAATGAAGTTAAATAAATGGTGAAAATAATTGAAACTAAATATTTGTAGATAGATCGTTGATCTCGTAGGAATTCCGGGATAATATATGGCCTAAATTAGTTTCACAACCAGGAAGAAGTTAGACAGAAGCACAACCAGGGCATCCACAACTAGCCGAAGACACTAAGTCCCACAATGTGATAGGTGGCAAGCATATTGCCAACCGGGCACTTATCCAATCCCGAGTAAAAATTTTTATTATATGAAAATTTAAAAAAAAATTTTTTGTTGCCTGACCCGGTATTCAAACCCGGGACCTCATGCAGTCGCTAGACTACAGACGCGATTAACGGTAAGCACTTAAAAACCCATTGATTTTGAAATCACAGACATTTTATTTATTTAAACATGTAGAAAGACAACAAGCTTAGTTAATCTTAGATTTAATCCACATAAGTGTGGCAACACTAATTAAACTAAAACAATAGACATATCTCGTGCAGAATTTAGGGTTCTTACTTCCCTTCGTTTCCCCATACATTGTTTCATACACACCATTCACTGCGCCCACCTAGAACCACGTAATTACGTACATGTGTCAACACAAGTTGCACATCGCTAATCTGAAACACGACAGTTCCAGCAATCGAGTTAGAATGTTTTGCAATACATGATTTTGCTTTCGCTACACTAAATTCATATTTATTATTACCGTTAAATCGAATGGTAAATTACTTTTTTTATGATATTGGAAGGCAAAAAAGCAGACGGAATTCCTGATGGTAAGAAATTCACGCCGCCTAAAGACACCAAAGGTGATAATGGTGCGTTGACCATCTGAGGCCGTTATGTTAAAAGTTAGTGATATTTATTAGAAGTATCTTCACGCCCATATCCCTGAAGAGGTAGAGGTAGGCAGAGGCACAACCAGAGCACCCACGACTAGCCGAAGACACTAAGTCCCGCAATGTGATAGGTGGCAAGCCTATCGCCAACCGGGCACATATCCAATCCCGAGCAACATTTTTTTGTATTAGAAAATTGGAAAACCCAAATTCTCAACCCAAAGCAAAACCCAACTGTTTACTTCAATTATGAAAATACTAGCTGCGCCCCGCGGTTTCACCCGCGTAAGTCCCAATCCCGCGGGAACTCCGGGATAAAAAGTAGCCTATATGTTATTCTGGGTCTTCACATTCTACCTACATACCAAATTTCATCGTAATCGGCTTTGTAGTTTTTGCGTGAAAGAGTAACAAACATCCATACATCCATACATACATACATACAAACTTTCGCATTTATAATATTAATAGGATCGACACCAGATTTAACATAAACATAGATAAGTACTATCCCTAAAAGATAAATGTTTCAGTTTTTATACTTTTTTTCAAATTACTTTTATAGTAGTGTCAAAAATTGTGATTTGTCGCTTAAGACGTATACTTTAGAGCGCAATATTTCATAGTAATCATGGAACGGGGAAATGCGGCGATTGGCTCTTCTGGCTGACTAAGTATGGGGCCTTAACGAACAATTACACGGTTCTCCTGATGATAATAGACAGATGTGGCCTACAGCCACCGTAGGTGTTGTAGGTGAGTCACTGTCCTATAGCCTAATGTGCTAGTCTACTGGCTATCCCTCCCTCATGAGCAGAACATGATAGAGTCATTACGGCAGCAGGAATAAATACGGCGGTGAATCCCTACTCTGGTAAATCTTCTTACTTGATGGTGCCTAAACTCTCTCTAAAAGAAGGATGTTACCAGTTTGACTCTATGTTAATTTTTGAAGTTATACTTCTTTTGGCGCATTAGGAAAAAATGATGAGGGTAAATTTTTACGATGCGCGCGCACACCGTCACGAAAAACCGACATGATGATGGTCCGACAAGCTATAGATAACATTTTAGTTTTTCAAAAAAAGGTACCAACAAAGTAAAAGTAAGGACATCTACGTATGTTTGCGTGAGAACTGACAACTGCATTCACAATATTTCTTTATTTCTATGGTTCGTGTCATTTTGTCTTCAAATGTAAAATGTTAAGGCAAAAGATAACATTTTTAAAAAGATTTTTATCTTATTACGCCGACGAAGTATAACTTCTAACGCGTGTACATAAGTACACACACATTTTTTTAATAAGTAGGTAAGATACGCTAGTAATTAAGATATATAAATTGTCATGTACAACTTGTATTGTCCATGCAAATAAAGTTCCTCTTAATTCAACTTGATTCTGATTATTTTATCTGCAAGCATCGTAGTGTTAAGTTTGCATATTATTATTATTTGCATATTATATTACGAGTATTTTTAAATGATTCCTTAAGGAGTAGGTTTCAATTTTTCAATTATGTCCACTAAGTATTACAGCACTAATATAGTGCTAACTAGGTGGTAGAGTTTCGCAGCGACTCGCCCGGATTGGTACCACCGCCTTACCTATTCCTGCCGCCATAACGTCATGACGTGTTCCTGTTCGGAGGTAAGGTAGCCGGTAAACTTACTTTTGCTTGAGGCCTAACATCCTGACCTCAGGTTGGCAACGCACCATTACCATCTTTGGTGTCTCTAGGTGGCGTGAATTTCTCATCATCAGGAAATCCGTCTGCTTGTTTGCCTTCCTATTACATAAAAAAAATGATGGTAATTTTTGGTATGATAATCATGTCCTAGGTACCAAACATTACTGAATGTTATAACACATCCTGGTATTGAGGTATTCATTTTGCCATGGTTCGATCAG
>NJDD01004110.1:18339-30795 GCA_002245505.1 Calephelis nemesis
GGGCGAGCCGCTGCGTATCACATATCTTCACGCCAAATCCCTTAGGTAGCAGAGAGTAGGTATCGAGTGCCAGACCTCACGATCCTGACAAACCTGTCTGGCTACCTTCACGTTCATTACCCTTTTCATACAAACACGTCGGTTTCGGTTTAGCATGATTTGGTTAATTAAAAGTTCTAAAATACCAATTGACCATCTTAGAAAGAGGAGAAGGCTCTTTGAAATTCGACTCTTATATTGTCTTCTTACATATAAGAGAATATAAGAGTCGAACTCCAAACGTACATACGTTTAGCCATTTGTCTGTCATTTCGGAACCAATTTCATATTATGATTTTATTTGAAAGAGCATACTTTCGTTTGGTTTTGTTGATCGCCTCTGTGCTCTAGCGTCCGGCGTCGGAGTTGACTTCTTAAGAATCTGGGTTCAATCCTGGTCGAAATAGCCCGTTATTGGTTGTAGAAATAGTTATGAGCGTACTCATTCCTTAAAGGTCGGCAACCCCGTGTTGGTCCGGGCTCCTTTATAGAATAGACCATCTGCCTTCCTTGACAGGCAGCTCGTAAAAGGCAAGCATAGGCTTCACTATCACCGTGACATCTGACTAGGTGGTAGAGTTTAGCAGCGACTCGCCCGGATTGGTACCACCGCCTTACCTATTCCTGCCGCCATAACGTCATGACGTGTTCCGGTTCGGACGGTAAGGTAGCCGGTAAACTTACTTTTGCTCGAGGCCTAACATCCCGGCGTCAGGTTGGCAACGCACCATTACCACTTTTGGTGTCTCTAGGCGGCGTGAATTTCTTAACATCAGAAAATCCGTCCGCTTGTTTGCTTTCCTATAGCATAAAAAAAACGCATCTGTGATAGGTACTCCTGGTGTTGCGGATGTCCGTGGGCGGCTGTGATCACTTTCCATTAGGTGACCCACTTGCTCGTTTGCCTTCTCTTCTAAAAAAAAATATTATTCTGTTTATGCTGTCTGAATGGAAGTACTGATAATAGCAAATTACCACCTTTTCAGAATTGACAACGAAGAGTATCGTCCAGGCCAAGTAATCTCTCTCAATGCCCAAGAACTCTTGGAGCTGCAGCCAGAGAGGAAAGCACCAGTTTCTAACAACCAACAACTACAACAATTGCAACAACTTTATCAACCTCAACAAGATCAACAGAACGCACAACAGTTTTTCTTTTTGGAACCCCAAACTGCACGACAGGTATTAAATTAATTATTACATACATATCTTTACGCCAAGTCCCTTACGCAGAGAGTATCAAGTGCCAGACCAGATCCTGACAAACCTGTCTGGCTTCCTTCACATTCATTACCCTTTTCATACAAACAAGCCGGTTTCGGAGACTCTTGACACCACCCTTTCGAGAATGGTTTAGATTCACAATTTGGTCTCCTGGAAAATGTTTTTTAATTATTTTTTTAATAATAAGTCGTTGTTAGTTTTAGAATGATTTACATCGGATCCGACAGACTGCGCTACTGTCGAAGCATTAATGTCAAGCGATACGAAGTTTGCTGGGTCAGCTAGCAAATAAATAAAACCCTAAAAAATAAATTACATGCTTGAGCTATGGGTGTAAGATAACGATACTAATACTTATAAATGCTTAAATAGACACTGGAATAAATTTAATAAATATCCAGACCCAGACATAAGATAATATGTAACGCGTGTAATATGTAACGCAATAATGTCAAGAAACATGAAGTTTGTTGGGTCAGCTAGTATATAAAAATTCTTGTTACAATATTCGTTCCTGTACTCCTCCGAAACGGTTTGACCGATTTTCATGAAATTTTGTGAGCATATTGAGTAGGTCTGAGAATAGGCCAACATCTATTTTTCATATCCCTGAGTGATAAGGGTGATCCCAATTTTCTTTACTAAAATCACATTAAACACGAACAACGTCTGTCAGCTAGTAATAAATTAAAAATGATACGTAAGAAAGAACATGAAGTGAGTTTATGAATACCAAGGGAAATTAAGGGAAAGAACTACTGTTATGTTTCAGGTAGCCTTACAACCATCTCACGCAGTAATTGCCCGCCCGGGTTACTCCTCAAATGGCGGCGAAGCATCCGTTGGAGCAGCTCTTTCAGTTAGTGATACAGGAGCAAACGCCGCTGCAGCATACGACCAGGACCTGTTAGCGTTGTTGGGACAATCAGTAAGACATGAGGATAGTCGTCCACAACTTTATACTCAAACACCTCAAACACCTAAACTTTCTACCCAAAGCGTAGCGCCTCAGTACCAACAGGTATAGCATAAATGTTATTTATCAAAAATCATACTTATACAGATGATCGCCTCGTTGGTCGAGTGGCTAGTGTACACGCCTAACTACACCGATTAACTACGAGACTCGGGTTCGGTTCCCGACGGGGGCAGGCATTTGTGTATGAATCTATTTAAGTATTTCTATGTATTGCCTCTGTGGTCTAGCGGTCCTTGTATTGGACTTGACTGCATGAGGTCCCGGATTCGAATCCCAAAAAAGAAAATTAGATTTTTCCAATTTTCTAATAAAAAAAAATGTTGCTCGGGATTGGACATGTGCCCGGTTGGCGATAGGCTTGCCACCTATTACATTGTGGGACTAAGTGTCTTCGGCTAGTCGTGGGTACCCTGGTTGTGCCTCTGCCTACCTCTTCGGGGAATTGGGCGTGAAGTTACTTTTTTTCTATGTATTGCAATCTTTCAACCTTTGGGGTTAGATTAATTTGTGTAACTGTAAAGTAAAGTGCCCGAGTACCTACCGGTGGATACCGCCTTTCCTATTCCTGACGCCAAAATGACTCTGTCATATACCGGTCTGAGGGTGGGGTAGCCAGGAAACTTGCACCAAAGGCTAACATTCTCACCGCTGGACATTATCGCACCTGTAACATCAATGATGTCTATAAGCCACGGTTGTCTTCTACCATCTGGAGACCCGTGCGCTTTTCGCTGGCCATTACATAAAAAATATGCTATTTTTCTGATTCTGATTCCAGTTGGCATGCACTAAAGATTTAGTACTGCAAAGATGACAAGTGTTTATTTAAACAGAAATCCCAAAATAACATATCATTATTGCCATTTTCAATTCAAACTCGTGCCCAAAGTAGTATTTAAAAAGTAATCAATCATTGCAGAATAAGCCGATTATATCCAAATTAATTTCAAAATTATTAAAAATTTAAAAACATTAATCATTAAAACAAAAATAAAAATGACGATTACTAATACGAGTATAATATTTTAACCATATTATTTTAAGATTGCTCGAGATTAGCAGGTATTACTTACAATTATTATTTCGTTTTGTCATTTACAGGTGGACACTCCTTACATTCCGAAACCAAGTAAGAAGCCTACAAAACTACGTCCTAAGGTTCAAGTAATTCAACCTCAAGCAGCAACTGCTCCACAACAATTTTTAATAGAAACAACAAATGTACAACAACAGTACCAACCGCAAGCTCAACCTCTGCAATACCAACCACAAGCTCAATCCCAGCAATACCAACCACAAGCACAACAGTACCAACTGCAACCGCAACAATATCAGCCACAACCACAACAGTATCAACAACAGCCTCAACAATATCAAACACAAGCACAACAGTTTCGTCAAATCGTCCAACCCCAAAGGATACCACAAACTCTCCGCTATGTCCAAATTCAACCAACACAAGCTACTATTCAACAAGCTTTATACGATTCCCCCGAATCTCAAGGATTGAAAGTCGTACCAGCACCAAAACTGCAACAACTCAATCCACAATTCAGAATTGCTCCTCAATACCAACAAGATGCATCTCCCAAACAGTACAGGCTTTTAGACGCTGCAAGAGTTCCACAATTAAAACAAGAAAAAGCCAGATTCTTGAACATTGAAAGGCCTGTATCTTACCTGAAGCGATACCAAGAACCAGTAAGGATTCCACCTGGTCACAATGTGGAATTAGGTTCTGCGTCCAACCAGAGGCTAGCACAAGTTGGTGACCAGTATTACGTACGCTCTTTATACAGACCGACAGAACAACATGCACGATATGATCCTGTAGCTTATAGAACGATAGATGCACCACGTAACGTTGAGCCAACAAAACCTCCACTATCTGCTATCTACGTAAGCCAAAATCACGCTCCCAAAAAAGTTCAAAGACCAGTTGTAAGAATAGACTCAGGATATAAACCAGACCAATCTATAAGAGAGCAATATAAAGCAGATGCTAAGTCCAGTGGTGAGCAAGTTGGATTTGCTCATCAACCTCACAATGAAGATCAAAGGTCACATCTACCGCCACCAAGAAATAATAAAGCGTATACTCCTGAAGAGTTTGCTGCTTTGGTAGCTGCTGGATATTCAGTGACACCTATACCAGTAGGACACCCAGGTAGCCAAGCGGCACAATCTAGATCATCAATTGAACTAGCACCAGCTCCACAAAGACGACCTGGTTACAGCAGACGCAATCAATATCTTCCTTTGAGAGTCGACGATGCTCCTTAAACAGATTAAATTATGGTGAAACTAGAAGTAATTATTAATTAAGAATTAATTGTGATGATAGGCGTTTTAAATATAGAGTATTTCATTGATTAATAATGATATAATCAATGGGAAAATTTAAATTATGGGAAATACGAAGACCTGGTTCTGTTTTACAAAACAAACGGGTTCACCAGTCGAACTTTTTTTACGAGGCACAGTCGACATCACCATTTGCTAAGCACATATTTGTTCAAAGCAATAGAGAAATTAATTATAACTCCATTAAGAACAAAACGTCGATACTTTATACTAAAAATAGATAATGTATAAACTTTGTAATTAACATTCTAATAACATTTGTCAATGCTTCTATTGGTTACATTATTTCAAGAGAAAACTCGATTTTTATTCAATTTGAAGCACATTTAAAAATATTGTGATAATTGGATAATTGGTGTTTAAGATACAATGTTTTTTTTTCTTATTTATTGTCAGTTTTTTATTAAATTGGCAATATAAATTAAAACTAGTAGCTTTTTGTATATAATTATTGTAAATATATTTTCTTATTAAAACGATAAATTTAACCATGTTTCAATTTTCACCTACCTATACATATTTTATTGAATCAGGCGTTACTTTGCGGAAATCCTTTGTAACAGATGTAAAATAAGTCTTTATTTGCTAATTCCGCATAAACAGTGTAATTGTTGTGGCAAATAATCCTCCAAATGATACAAAATGTGAAAAGCCTATCTAACTTTCCCACCGCCCATTTCCGCGACCAGAACACAAGTAAAGGAAGAAGAAAAATTGTCACGTCCTTCGCATGTGACAACCCTACCTAAAGTTCCCACCTCCCACCTTCGCGACCATATCACGAATAGAGTCCGAACTCAGGAAAAAAAACAACCCGTCCTTCGCCAACTTTGTCGAAGAACTTACCAAGCCAACTTATACTGATGAGACTATTCTTGTGTCATCGTGTCATCCCTGGCAACATAAAATATCTGCGTTTAATAGCTACGTACATAGACTTTTATATATCCCTTCAAGTCAGGAAAGCTACAAAAGGCAGAGGCAAACGGTTATAATAGCAATATTGTTACTAGTTTAATCCTATTATTAATATTATAAATGCGAAAGTTTGTATGTATGGATGTATGGATGTTTGTTACTCTTTCACGCAAAAACTACAAAGCCAATTACGATGAAATTTGGTATGTAGGTAGCTGAAGACCCAGAATAACATATAGGCTACTTTTTATCCCGGAGTTCTTGCGGGATTGGGACTTACGCGGGTGAAACCGCCGGGCGCAGCTAGTTAAAAATAAAACAAAGAAAGCAATGTTACTATTAACTTATGTCGTGCCACCAGAAAATATTATTAGGTATGAATCCAGTTTCACTTATGTGGGACAAATTTTCGAAAAGATTAAATGCTTCCAAAAGTCTAATCATAATTATACACGTTGCTTTTCAAACACGTAATCCGTTAAGAAAAAATTGTAATGGTAAGGACTCTTTAGACAATAATGATAAGTCAGGGATTTATAAACTTCAGTGTTCTAATTGTAACGGAACATACATAGGTCAAACAGTTTTCAAAAACGTTACAAAAAACACATAGCGGCGTTCAAAAATAAATATTTAGATAAATCCCATTTCGCAAAACATCTTTTGGCTGCTGGTCACAATTAGGCTAGTGGTCACTCCTATGAAATGATTTTATACGTGTGAAAAAGGAATTAAACTTAATATTTTATAACAATAAAAAAACATAAAATACAATAATATGAATGAACAAATAAATATATCGAATTCCCCATTATTACGAATTTTTAACATCAATCGAGTAGCACAGAATTAAGCAATCGATTCGTGAAGCGATTACAAAGAATTGATTTTGGGGTGTTAGGTCTATATAAAAGCGTAATCGAGATTTTATAGCTCGGTGTAGATGTAAAACTCCGCGGTTAGCAACAAATCAGCCATTTAAAAAAAAGCGGCGACAAGTCACTCGTGTGTCGTTGTTTGTACGTCAATTTCCGGAGGATACCTCGATGTCGAGGCGAAACGTACGTCGAGTGCGATTTGGTGTTCTCTATGGTGAGATCTTCGACAAAGTTGGCGTAGGACAGGACAAGTGGTTTTATTTCCCAAGTTCGTGATCTGGTCACGGAGATGGGAGGTGGGAACTTTAGGTAGGGTGGTCACATGCGAAAGACGTGACAGGACGTGATAGGCAGACGAAGAGACTTCCCATATTGTGATAAGTGGCAAGCCTATAGCGGGCACATACAATCCTGAGCAACGTAGATTTTGTATAGGCACATTTTATTGCACAATCCTGACGTCGACCTCGAGGAGTCACATCCAACACCGGAGAACTACACCAGAGAAGCAATTACTTTACTTACTTCAAATACAAAAAATCAAAAACCAAAAATGTTTATTTCAGTACTAATTTACAATAAAATGTGGGTAGTTGATGGAGTCACCTTTTAAGTACGGAGTACTTGTGTTAGGCGACACCGCTCTTCCATTGTTTAAATGAATTTTAAGCTTAAGCTAGCTTAAATACAAGCGAATTACTGATCTATATCACTGATACCTAATTCTCAGTATAGCATAAAATCACGTATTAACTTTGTCGTTATTGATTTTGATATAAATATAAATATTTATTTACCTATTCCTATAGTGAATATAATGCTTAATATGGGCAACTTGATGGTAGCCCATATTAAGCATTAGCAAATAGTATCCCTTGAACGATTGCATCTCCACGCCCATGTCCCCGAAGAGGTAGGCAGAGATACAACCAAGGCACCCACGACTAGCCGGAGTCACTAAGTCCCACAATGTGATAGGTGGCAAGCCTGTCGTCAATCGGGCATATTTCCAATTCCAACTAACATTTTGTAATTAGAAAATTGGAAAAATCCAATTTTCTTTTTGTTGGCCGACCCGGGATTCGAACACGGGACTTCATGCAGTCAAGTCCAACACCCGGACAATTGTCCAGCGAAGCCATCTTTTATAGAGCTTTTTAACCGTCCTAAAAATGTCTTCGTCCCTAAAAATACTGAGCGTGGCTATCACGAAAATATAACATTTATTAAAAATAGATATTATGAGTACCCGTCACACCCCGCGTAGAGCGTATGTAAGCGAATACCAAATTAAAAATTACATGTTTCATTCACCGGCTTCGAATAAGGACAGTAATTAAAATCTTTTGAACGAAATGAAAAATGATTAATTGATACTGAATATGTTTTTAAAAACGAAAACATATTCACATCAAAGATGTACAAATGAAGTAATATCATCCTTTTTTTAAACAAGCAGCTGGTTTTTTATTGTAAACTAGCGGCCCGCCCCAGCTACGTACGGGTATAAAATATACATATAAACCTTCCTCTTCAATCACTATATCTATTAAAAAACCGCATCAAAATTGCATTAAAGATTTAAGCATACAAATGGACATAGGGACTCACATCTTTTTTTTTCTGACATTCTCAACTCGCTTTCACACTACAACGTTAGGATAGTCACAGAATTACGCATAGCGAGTTTACCACCCTGACTGAAAACGTCGCTTTGACATATCGTTTAAGGATATGTCAAAGCGAGGATATGTCATAAATACATATATTGAACATTTAGAGACAGACCTCACGGAGCGATTTTTAATCGGAGCGATTTTTAATCGCTCCGTGAGGTCTGTCAGATTTATTTCAAAACTCACGAGGCGGGTAATTTTAGCGGTCCCGCAGCCGCCGCGGTTGAAAAATTATCACCCGCAAACTTGGCGGTTGATTATCGCGCGGCTGGCGGTTGCGGTTAATCAATCAGTACAATAGTTTAAAATGTTCGTCCGCCAAGCGACCGCAGAGTTCGCGGTCGCCCCCCACCGAGGCGGCGGGAGATCGCCGCATGCGCGATTAACGGGTAGACGACCGCTGCCACGGGAACCGCAAACAACCGCAGGCGCTGCGGGTGAAAATCGCGTAGTGAAATATGATCTTATTATTTTGCATATAAATCTACATTCTACGGAATCTGCGGGCCCGCGGGCGCGGGTAAAAACCGCGCCGTGAATACTTAATTTTACTGTTTTGAAAACGATTTTTATTTGGTTTAAGAAATTTAAAAAAAATCAAATGGTGGGTTATCTGTCGCGTTATCTGATTAATTCGCGCTCTATATGATTTAATCACAATGTGTAGAATGCAAAAAAAGGGTATTTAAGTCACAATTTAACCTTATATATTTAGGCTGTATGTGTATTTCTTAAACAAACATCATCATTTATTTCAAACAAATGCCGAAATTTAAGGATATTTTTTTATTTAAGAAAAAGTAAGAAATTGTATGTACCTAACCAAAATCTTTATATTTATAAAAATACGTATATTGTATGTGAATTCGTATATTTAAAAAAAAACCCTAAGAGTTTATAACCACAGTCTCACATTATTTTTTTAAATATAAATGTCATAATAAAATATAAAAATAAAATAATAGAATTGCCGAGGAGTTTGTTGCGCCGTTTCTTCTCCTGACTGGCTAGATTTGTAAACGGTGGCAGTTCAAGGCGGATAGGATTTACCCTGATTTGATTTGGAAGGTATTTAATTCAAAAACTGAATCGAGTTAGACTACTGTGTATTACATTACCGTGTTAATAATAAGGATCAAAATAATAAAACTAGGAATCGTAGTTCGCAAATGTACACAATAATCATAAATGTAAGGTTGAAAGGATTCCGACATTTATTTCAAAGGACCGCTATTTTGAAGACCGTATTCCATTATGAAAACGATGTCGCTGTATGTTCTGAAAAGCTTCTATAGAAGCCCCATATTATAGCATAGGAGTATAAATGAATTTGTAGAAATAATTGTTGTCTTTGCATGTAAATATTATAGTTTCCAAGTTAAATTTATTTAAAAGTATCTTTACGCCCATATCCCCGAAGACGTATGAAGAGAACCCACTAGGGGAACCCACTAGAACTAGGGAACCCACGACTAGCCAAATACACTTAAGTCCCACAATGTCATAAACGCTAAACCTATCGCCAAGCGGGCACATACCCAATCCCGAGCAACATTTGTTTTATTAGAAAATTGGAAAAAAACAATATTATTTTTATAGCCCGACCAAGGAATCGAACTTTGGACCTCATGAAGTCAAGTTCAACACCTGGACCGCTGGGCCACAGTTAGTATAATTTAAAATAGTAGCTCAAACAAGTTTGTTTTTTGTAAAGTCTGTCAATATTTCCATAAAGTAAACATAAATTCAGATTCTAAAAACATGGCCGCCATGAACTGTATTTTTAATCAACTCGCACGACTGCACTAACTGAAAACCTATGTAGCTCGCCTGATGAATCTACAATTTAGGACATCGAGCCTTTGACTTTTTAACCCCCGACGCAAAAACAAGGGCGTTATAAGTTTGACGTGTCTGTTTGTCTGTGGCATCATAACTCCCGAACGGATACAGTGATTTCAATTTAGTTTTTTTTTTTTTATTAAAGGTAACATATATTCGAGTGTTCTTAGACATGTTTGATGTAAATCAGTTAAACCGTTTAAAACTTATGGGGTGTGAAAGTGGGGAGATTAACCGAATGTCAGCATTTTTTTACTTTTTAAAGGGAAATTAGGTTCTTATGCCAGGGATTTTTTAAATTTTAAGTTAGTTTTTTTAAGTTATAACTTTATTGAAATACAACTAACAAACCTCGATTCAGATATACCATATTTTCTTAAGCCCCAATGGAAACAAATGAGTGTGTTGTTTGACGTTTCTGAGATATTTTATTGAATCAGTCGTTACTTTGCGGAAATCCATTATAACAGATGTAAAATAAGCCTTTATTTTGCTAATTCCGCGTAAGCAGTGTAACTTTTGTGGCAAATTATCCTTCAAACGGCACAGAATGTGACACGCCTAACTGACGTCATCGTCTCTTGTGTCGTCGTTTGTACCTACGGTACAGTCGATTTCCTGAGGATGCCTCGGTGTCGAGGCGAAACGTACGTCGAGTGCGATTTGGTGTTCTTTGTGGTGAGTTTTTCGACAAAGTTGGCGAAGGACGTGACAAGTGGTTTTGTTTCCCGTGTTCGGACTCTATTTGTAATCTGGTCACGGAGGTGGGAGATGGGAACTTAGGTAGGATTGTCACATGTAAAAACGTGACAATTTATATTGTTTACCGAGTTCTTCCTATGTTCGTGTTCTGGTCGCGGAGGTGGATGGTGGGAACGTCAGTTAGGCTTGTCACATTCTGTGTCGTTTGGAGGGTTATTTGCCACAACAGTTACACTGCTTACGCGGAATTAGCAAAATAAAGGGTTATTTTACATCTGTTGATTTTTCTGTGTGTGTATGCGTCTGTTTGTTTTCATTATAACTTTTTAATGGATGAATCGATTTAGATGCGGATTTTTTAAAGAAATCATATTTGCTTACAAATACCAAGGATATCAATACGTTGTCATCCAAAAAGCTACATTTAAAAGTTTTACAGGCTTCAATATCCTTCAACACTCAGAACGTTATAAATTAGTAGTGACGTCATAGTGACAAGAATATTTAAGGTTAACATAACTCTAGATGGGTATATAACAGGCTAGGTTGTTTTTCCTTTGTGGATCTGGATACGCTGATCGGAATAGCCCTTNTGGCAGGCAGTTCGTAAGAATGGAGCACAGGAAGAAACCACCTTACATATTCCTGCCCTCGTTATGATTGCTATGTTCCGGTGTGGAGAGTAGGGTAATCGGTATACTTGCATACTATACCTTCCACTCCGGCTTCAGGAAATTAACGCACTTGTATCATCTGTAAATATAAATAAATATCCCCTGAAAACATACACAAATTCATCCAACCATGAAGTAACCTAATCCCCGAAGAGGTTGGCAAAGAGAGGAAACCCTAAACGGAAAAGGAGGAACAACCCTAAACTAAGAAAATGATATGCTTGTGTCATGGGTCAACAATACACAAAAATACTTACCTTAATATCAGAATAAATGTAATAAGAACCCAGAACCGGAAATGCAGTCACACAAATGACTGTCCCCGTCGGGAATCGCACTGACTTTAGGCGAAAGGCTAACCCCTTGATCAACAAGGCGACCAATCTATTAATGTTCATTGTTATCTATATTTTAATCTATGTTGTCTATAGGCCATAGTAATCTCTGTCTTTAGGTTTTGGCATTCACGTTACGGTAGTATCTTGCCGTTAGTCAAGTAGAAATTTGCAACAAATTTATCATAAATCAAAAGTCGTCAATAAGTCATGTCAGGGTCTTGGGTAAAGCGGTGGCCTCATTACTCAAGCTCATGTACTTACTAGGTGGTAGAGTTTCGCAGCGACTCGCCCGGTTTGGTACCACCGCCTTGCCTATTCCTGCCGCCATAACGTCATGACGTGTTCCGGTCAGCCGGTAAGGTAGCCGGTAAACTTACTTTTGCTCGAGGTCTAACATCCTGACCTCAGGTTGGCAACGCACCATTACCATCTTTGTTGTCTCTAGGCGGCGTGAATTTCTTAACATCAGGAAATCCGTCTGCTTGTTTGCCTTCCTATAACATAAAAAAAAAATGTAGTGAGATTCGTCAGCAACGAGGAAATACGCGGTATGCTAATTTCTTCATGACTACTTCATTTGTGCACTTTAACTAAAAAATTGTACAAAATGCCACCAAAATTGACTAATTTCACTCAATATAAACACGAAATTCAAAAATTATGAAAACCTCTACCATCTTTTCTCTCGATGGCGTCCAAACTCCCATAGTAATCTCTCATTATCACAAAAACTGTGTGCTTCTTGCTGACCTCTAACATAAAAAAATATATCATGGAGTAGTGCAACGCGTAATGATATATTATTAATTTTTTTTAGATAAA
>NJDD01004110.1:49420-59754 GCA_002245505.1 Calephelis nemesis
TAATAAAACAAAATATCTGAAGAAAAGGTAACAAATAAAAAATGTGAAATTTCATTTTATATTTTCTGTTATATTAAACTTTTTATAGTCTCACACCCATGATAATATTGACATAAAAATATGTGTGAATAATATTACCGTTGCGACCGTGATAAAACAACACTTTTTTGAGGCCGGGCTCTTTTGAAGAATATATTACTGTTTTTAGCAAGCGACTTTAATAAACGAGATACGTATTGTTTTTTTAACTCATTCAAAAAAAGTAGGTCGGCAATTCAATTGTATATTTTTTATTCATGTTTTATATGTTTGTTCCATGAATTACTCGGCCATCAGTGACCCAATTTCGATAGGTCTTTTTTGGAAAAATAGATCATAATTTCAAGGTGGCCCTAGTAATTTTTTGAGCTATGCGTAGGAATGCATGCATTTTTTTTATGTTGACGACATTATTAGTGTAGATTGTAAAAGTCTTCCAATAAAACAAATCTTGCATATATCTTCAAATATATTTACTGATTCAAAATTGTAAGACGACTGTGGCCTACTGCCACAACGAAACTATTTATAAAGTTTTTTTAGTCGACATTTATACTTCTTTTAGCGGTCAACATGACATTCAAGCGGATATTCAGATAATTAAATTAACAATATCAGTACCGGCGATTACTTTATGACAAAAACAAATGGTTTAAATAATAGCTAAAATAAATACTTGATTAATAAATACAATCCGACGTACAACTAAGACAACATGATATAATTTAATATAATTAGTAATACACTCGATACATTTATGATTGCCAACAAGATTAAGATAAACTTTGTTAATTAAAAGTATGACTCAAAAGCACTATTGGCGTGTTGATACAGTCAATGTGGGACCACCTCGGAATCATTAGCTATTTTTTGACAAAAAAATGAAATCGCGACGAGGTAATGTAATAAAAAGTCTATTTATTGCAGACTAGCAGCTCGCCCCGGCTTAGCACGGGTATAAAATATAAATAATACATATAAACCTTCCTCTTCAATAACTTTATCTATTAAACAAACCGCATCAAAATCCGTTGCATGGTTTTAATTATTTAAGCATACAAAATGACCTAGGGACAGAGCAAACGACTTTGTTTTATGCTATGTAGTGATTTACTACGCTTAATTAATAATACTAATATTGTATTAATAAACTGGGGAGTAGAATTTTAAAACCTGCCACTCTACAGAATTCAGGCATAACATCAGTGCTCGCTAGTGTTCCAATCAAGTTAGTTAGCAGGTAGGCAAGAATCGATTATTCCAACCTTAGGTTCTTCTTATTTATTATTACCTTTAGTAGACAGCATGGGTATCTTATCACCAGGGAATCCATCAGTTTGCTTGTCTTCCAAAGAAAAAAATATATTATTCACTAATATTTGTGCTTCTCTTATGTATTTTCTTTCTTACAAACGTATTGTTTTTATATTTTTAAATGAACACTTTTCCTGTTTTACATATAATGTTACCTATCTTATTATGTTAAAATACATGTGTTTCTTCATTTAAAAATGTGAATATTTGCAACTTTTAACAAACACCGATGACAGAAATATCAAATATATTCTGTTCAAAAATTATTTTTCACTCCGTTCAAAAGGTTTTAATTAAGCGTCCCCAATGGAGCTTGTGTGTGAAATATTTAAATTGCAATTCTGTATTCACCTACGTCTATCAAATAAATCATCATCATCATCGAAATATATTTATATAGGTAATTAAAAGGAATTCAATATTTATATTTCAAAAATAAGGGAAGGATTAGGTTTAATTAAATATTCAAGTTCATTATATTTCAAAAATAAGGGAAGGTTCTCAATTTGTTTGTGCTTTTAAATCGACTTTAAAAACAGCAGGTTATATGTACTATGTTACATCTAAAGTATTAGCCAATTTTGAGAAACTTTTCGAAATTGATAATACTTTCGAACTAAATAAACTTAAAAATAAAAATAAAAACATTTTATAATCTTTATCCGACACAAAATACAAGACGCATGGTTATAACGTAAACAAAGCATTAAACCAGTTTAATGCTTTGTTTACGTTTGGCTAAGTTCTAGCCCTGATGATGCTGTCAAAAGCGAAACCGGTAGGCTATTTATAAAATAATAAAGTTTAAGTGATACGTAAAACAGTACAAGTGTTTCTTCATTTAAAAATATTTGAAAGTTTTACCAAGCGCCGACGATGGAAAATATCAAATATATATGCTAATAATACAAACTAATGAAAACTTTTCGAACAACACAAATTTAACGAATAAATGCAAGTAAAACTAAAGTTGTCTAATTCAAGTGAGAAACAAAGAAAAACCAATAAACAGTTAAGTATAACGGGGTTGGTTAATTTTCCTCGTTTCACAACAATAGGGCATAGAACCGACTAGACTCAGTTAATTTTTGACCGACTCTAAAAAGAGGTAATTACGTTACGTATTTTTGATATAATGAGATAGCAATCAAGCACACCGCTCACCAAGTAGTACATGTAACCGTGGCTTATAGACACACAGGATGTTGTAGGTGCGTCGCATTTAAAATTACTAATCAGATGGTATAGTTGACCACCTCGGAATTGTAACCCACTTTTAATAAAAGTATTTTCAAGCCTTGAACTAGTAAGCAGAAATACAACTAGGACACCTGATACTAGCCGAAGACACTAAGTGAATCAATGTGACAGGTGGCAAGCCTATCACATACGCAGGATAGCCGGAAAACTTACTTTTGCTCGAGGCCACCTTTATTGTCTCTAGGCGGCGTGAATTACTTCCCATCAGGAAATCTGTCTGCTTGTTTGTCTTCCAATATCATAAAAACGTCACAGTGTTAGTGTCACCGACCTTATGCTTTTTTTTCGAACTTATTGGTAGGTAAAATTTTAAAGAAGTCTAGAATCAACGTTGAAAACATGAACATTTTTTTAGTCTTTCAGCCGTTTGGGAGCCTGCCCACATATATATACTGCTTAGTTTTCATAAAACAAAGTTCACCCACTTTTCGAGATCTATCTTTAATAACATATTACTTTCTAGATGAGCTAATAAATTGTTATGGACTTGTTTTCATCCTGCTTTGTGTTTCTCCCAATATATAAACACGCCAGACCAATACCGAGGCGATTCTACTAAGGTATTATGTACATGAAGATAAGCGAATAAAATACAAGCCTTTTGTATGATATTGTGTGATGAAAACAACGTAATGATGTTGTGACGTGACAACGTCTTAAATTAGGTTGTGGCTCGGAGTCACTCTTCAAAAAGTGTAACGCCCGCTCACGTCTGTTACGATGAGTCACCGAACGAGAGAGAGGCCCGCGGGACGGGCGAATGCCTTACGTCTCTCTCCCACATATTCTTCCGAGAAAAAGACATTGTCACGAAAAATCTTCATCCGTAAAACCGACTTTACAGGCAACCATTTTTTTAAAGTAGTTGTAGTTAAAGCATAAACTACTTTACAAACTACTTTATATCAAAAAAATTATAAAATGCTATTCGTTTTAGCTGTTCCTTAACACCCCTCTTTTTTCGTCTGGGGCAACAGACACTATCATAACAATATTAATAGGTTTAGAATTACTGTTATCTAAAATAATATGTAAGGATATGAGTAACTGTAAGAAAATGAAATATTAGGAATCTCCTGTAACTGTCGACTCTGACAGCTCTATCCTATTTGTTAGGAATTTTCATAGAGCCGATAATAAAATACATCACAGTAAGGAAGGTGAAGTTCCTGGCAGCTTTTTATTGGAAACATCTGTCAGCGTCCCATGGCGAAACAAACTGATATATTGTGGAAATAGAAAATAATATTTCCCAGATGCTATTTAATATATTGTAATATTTTTATGCGCTTTTTTGACATTAAGAGTTTTTTTAAAGGGCAACATCTAGTGTAAAAGTAATTACAAATATTGAGAATTTAGATACGCAGCAGTTTGTATTATGAACTCATTCAAGGTTTTTATTGAAGCCATTTTGTTGCCAAAAATAACAAGAAACCATATCCTTGCATTGAAAATCACCTCCTTCATAAAGCCGGTTAAAGAAACCACATCGAAATCCATTAACCCACAATGAGAGAGGTAAATAGTCTATCACCATGCAGACATATATGCAACCCCGGAAAACATTGTTTTAAATAGAAAATAAAAAAACACTTTTTTTTATTTCTTTTTGCTCTCTTTTTCCATCAAGGGTAACAGACACAATTGTCACAGAATATATAGGTATAGCATTATTAACTAGTACTAAAATAGCATTATTGTCTAACTAAACCTCCTGTAACATATAACCCGACAATATATTCTAAAGATATGATACTACATGAAAATAAAATCTTGGGAATCTCCTGTAACTGTCAGCTCTGACAGTTCTATCCTATTCGTTAAGAATTTTCATAGAGCCGAAAATGAAATACATCACAGTAACGAAGGTGAAGTTCCTGACAGCTTTTTATTGGAAACATCAATCAGCGTTCCATGGCGAAACAAACTGATATATTGTGGAAATAGAAAATAATATTTCCCAGATAATATTACATGATATTTAACATCTTGTAAGATTTTTATTATTTTTTGATATTAAGAGATTTTTAACGGGCAAAATCAAGTATTATAATAATTACAGATATTGAGAATACAGATAAGCAGTTTGTGTAAAGAACTCGTTCAAGATTTTTGAAGATTTTTGTATACCTCCGTGTTGGTCCGGGCTCCTTTGTAGAATAGACCATCTGCCTTCCTGTGCCAGGCAGCTCGTAAAAGGCGAGCATAGGCTTGCCGTCACTAACACCGTGACATCTGACTTGGTGGTATAGTTTCGCAGCGACTCTCCCGGATTGGTACCACCGCCTTACCTATTCCTGCCGCCATAACGTCATGACGTGTTCCGGTTCGGAGGGTAAGGTAGCCGGTAAACGTACTTTTGCTTGAGGCCTAACATCCCGGCCTCTGGTTGGCACTGCACCATTACCACCTTTGGTGTCTCTAGGCGGCGGGAATTTCTTACCATCAGGAAAACCGTCTGCTTGTTTGCCTTCCAATGTCATAAAAAAAACGTTTTTTTTTGTATACCTCCGTGTTGGTCCGGGCTTTGTAGAATAGACCATCTGCCTTCCTGCCAGGCAGCTCGTAAAAGGCGAGCACAGGCTCACCGTCACTAACACCGTGACATCTTACTAGGTGGTAGAGTCTTGCAGCGGCTGGCCCGGATTGGTACCACCACCTTACCTATTCCTGCCGCAATAACGTCAATGCCTGCTGTTGACGTGTTCCGTTTGGAGGGTAAGGTAGCCGATAAACTGACTTTTGCTCGATGCCTTACACCCCGGCCTCAGGTTGGCAACGCACTATTACCACCTTTGGTGTCTCTAGGCGACGTGAATTTCTTACCATCAGGAAGTCCGTCTGCATGTTTGCCTTCCAATATTATAAAAAAAAGTGATCTTTACAATACAACCTCGACCTGTACTGATTTCTGGTGACTAGATGGGCTGTTTAGTGGAGTAGTACTCTCTAGCAAAATAGTTCTTCGTCGCCTAGACTGGTAGCGATGATGTAATAGTGTCCTGTAAGATTGTGGTGGGATTGGGTGGGGTGAAATCATGGAACATATACTCCAGAAACTGCACTCACATAAGCTAACTGTCGAAATAAATCCGAACTGGAAATCACAGACGAAGTATTTTGTGCAAACTAATTTGCTTATCAAATAAAATATAATCTCTTACGATTAGGAGAGCTGTGTGTTTGTCGGCTGTCCCATCACACCAAAAAATGTTTTGATATTTTTTTCTACAGCGACGATTTTTAGTCTTATTTAAGTTTAATCCTAAAATGCCGACAATAGTATATTATTACTACTAGCCCACTTTTCAGTGAAAGTACTCTACGGCGTCTGATAATAAGATGTCGTTACAAACATCAAAAGGTTAGCCAATAATATCTGAAAGGCACAAACAGGGCACCCACGACTAGCCGAAGATACTAAGTCCCATAATGTGAAAGGTGGCAAGCCTATCGCCAACCAGGCATATTTCCAATCCCGACCAACATTTTTTTATTAGAGAATTGGAAAAATCCAATTTTCTTTTTGTTGGCCGACCCGGGATTCGAAACCGAGACCTCATGCAGTCAAGTCCAACATCCGGACCGCTAGACCACAGAGGCGATCTGAAAAAAAATATTAGTTTAGCTCTGTGTATTAAGTACATAATAATAATCTAGAAGAGCAATATTTCCGGGATTTAAACGAGATTTAGACTTACCTGAAACATTCATAAGTGCGGTTCATAGCCTAACCTAGAATGCCTAGAATGAGACTTTCTCGGTTAGAGCACTTAGTCTAATAAGGTTCCATAAATAACAAGGTGGACGAATATATAGAAAAAAGACAGTTTAGCCGTGTATATAACGGCAACAGCCTGAAATATAGGTCAACTGATTTCTTCCCAACCAAGCACGTTAATCTTGCCAATAAACAAATAAATATCTCTCGGAAAATAACACGAAACGGTATATTCTGAAAGTGAAGTTTTATGCTTGAGTTACAACTAAATGTTGTTTTTATTCGGACGAAAATTTATCCAACCTGAAAAACATATTGCACATTATATTCGATATATTTATTACATTTTTAGGTTGCCTCTGTGGTCTAGCGGTTCAGTGGTTGCATTTGAATGCTTAAGGTCCCGGGTTCGAATCACGGGTCGGGCAACAAAAAGAAAATTGGATTTTTCTAATTTCCTAATAAAAAATCGTTGCTCGGGAATGTGCTCATATGGCGATATGCTTGCCATCTATCTATCACTTGTGGGACTTAGAGTCTTCAGCTAGTGGTTGTGTCTCTGCCTACCTCTTCGGGGATATGGGAGTGAAGATACTTTTTTACTTTTTATTGCATCAATAAACTAACTTAATTTGATTAAAAAAACCGGGGAATTATAACAATGGTACAAAATTATTATTTATTGATATAGCTAACAAAGGCTCTCCCGATGGTAAAGGCAATTATCATTAAACACCACAAATGTTACTGGTTTGTATTTCCTTATTTTGAAAATTAATCGCCTCTGTGGTCTAGTGGTCCAGGTGTCGGCTTGACTTCAAGGGGTTCCAGGTTCAATTCCCGGGTCAGGAACAAAAAGAAAATGTAGTTTTTCCAATTTTCTAATGAAAAAACGTTTCTTGAGATTGAATAAGTGCCCGCTTGGCGATAGGCTTGCCACCTATCACATTGTGGGACTTAGTGTCTTCGGCTAGTCGTGGGTATTCTGATTGTGCCTCTGCCTACTTCTTTCGGGAATATGGGCTTAAAGATACTTTATTTTATTTTAAAAATAAAAGAGAAAAAATACAAGTTCCATGAGTTCCTGTGACCGACTCTTATTAGTGAGTTGTAGATTTCAAAATTGTATGTACATACCCCCAGAACCGTTTCTAGGGTCAATTCTCATTATAATTCTATTTATAGAATAGTTTTAGGTACTGCTAGAGTAGGAGGAATCGGCGCATGAGTACCGAAAACTATTCAAGCTCAATTTTTTTATGCGATCCTCTTCAAATTGCCCTCCTAATGATATGAATGCATGTTGCCATGGCGCAACCCGGTGCCATATTGTTTAAACCGAAATTGTTAAAACAATTGCAAGGAATTGTTATTTTTCAACCGCAGATTTTTTTATATTCTTCATTGAAATACCAATAAAAAAGGTCCTTTGACTTTTAACGACAAAGTTAATATTTTTAAAGATGTGAATTTTTAAAAGTTCGAAACATCTCAAATTTGGGTATTTTCGACCCATGAAAAATATATTTAAAAAAACATAATGTCTAAGTAATATTTTTTTAATTCTCTATACAATTGTTAATAATATTGTTAAAAGAGATTTAAAAAAATTTCATTGTTTATATCTTTTTTTAATTGTTAATTCCGCGCGATCACAAGTATGCGTCGCTTACCTTTAAGTATCGCTCTCTCTCTTACTCATGCGTTGCGTATCATTTATCTTAAAAACTATCAACTTTATCAAGATTGTTAAAGAGAGTAATGTTGTTAATAATTAAATTGTCTATAATTTGTTTTTAATAAAAAAATTCTGAATTCAATTTTTCAAAATTTATTCAAGCATTTTATACTTTTTTTTTATTCAAGCATAAATCGAAACATGTAATTAAAATCACTTTTTTTTCAGTTTATATTACATTTTTGTTATTATTGCATTTATATCTATTTTTCAAACTTTTAAAAATTCACATCTTTAAAAATATTAACTTTGTCGTTAAAAGTCAAAGGACCTTTTTTATTGGTATTTCAATGAAGAATATAAAAAAATCTGCGGTTGAAAAATAACAATTCCTTGCAATTGTTTAAACAATTTCGGTTTAAACAATATGGCACCGGGTTGCGCCATGGCAACATGCATTTATATCATTAGGAGGGCAATTTGAAGAGGATCGCATAAAAAAATTGAGGTCGAATAGTTTTTGGTACTCATGCGCCGATTCCTCCTACTCTATGTAGCAATTATTTTACTGGTCTTTTTCGTAGTGGCAAAAGTCGGTAGTATCTTCACGACCATATCCCCGAAGTGGTAGACAGAGGCACAACCAGGGCACCCACGACTAGCCGAAGACACTAAGTCCCATAATGTGATAGGTGGCAGCCTATCGCCAACCGGGCATATTTCCAATCCCGAGCAACATTTTTTTATTAGAAAATTGGAAAAATCCAATTTATTTTTTGTTGGCCGACCCGGGATTCGAACCCGAGACCTCATGCAGTCAAGTCCAACACCCGGACCGCTAGACCACAGAGGCGACTTTTTTTTACGATAGTCGGTACTATCGTATTTTGATTCGGAGATTATATTCGCCGCTAGACTAGCCATTAGGCCTGACACATTGATCGTAGAACCGCGACACACCTATGACATCTATGTGTCAATATGTCTATAGGCCACGGTAGTCTTTTAACATCAGAAAAGTTGTATGATTATTCGCTCTCTTATTATATATGTATATATATATATATTTTCCCCGTGTTGGTCCGGGCTCCTTTGCAGAATAGACCATCTGCTTTCCTGCCAGGCAGCTCGTAAAAAGCGAGCATAGGCTTACCGTCACTAACACCGTGACATCTGACTAGGTGGTAGAGTTTCGCAGCAACTCACCCGGATTGGTACCACCGTCTTACTTATTCCTGCCGCCATAACGTCATGACGTGTTCCGGTTCGGAGGGTAAGGTAGCCGGTAAACATACTTTTGCTCGAGGTCTAACATCCCGGCCTCAGGTTGGCAACGAACCATTACCACTTTTGGTGTCTCTAGGCGGCGTGAATTTCTTACCACCAGGAAACCCGTCTGCTTGTTTGCCTTCCAATATCACAGAAAAAAAAATCTTATCATATAAAAAAAGGCTACGCTTGCGACATAGTCAAAATTTTGTCATTTCACCAAAATAAAACTTATGCTATATAGCATTTAATATCTTTGGAGAGTCGTGGGCGCCCAGGTTGTACCTTTGCCTACCTCTTCGGAGATACAAACACGAGGATAAACCAGAGCTAAAAGTAAAAGTAATTCATTCATGCGTTCTGTCTTTACCAATATCACTTAAAATATTAGGAAACATAATACCGTAGTTACGTGTTTGTAAACTCTCCTGTCATAGTATGTTTATGTAGATTATGTTATAAATGGATTACAAGTTGTTTATCTTCTCGCAAACTATGTTTGTATAAGTTAATAAGTCGTTTTATCCGTTTACATATTATTAAGGTTGCCAAGATTCTCATAGAATAATTGAGAGTAAGATTAACTAAATAAGATTTAAGATCTTGAGGCCCATATCCCCTAAGAGGTAGGCAGAGGCACAACCAGGGTACCCACGAATAGCCGAAGATACTAAGTCCCACAATGTGATAGGTGGCAAGCCTATCGCCAACCGGGCACATATCCTATCCCGAACAAAATTTTTTATTAGAAATTTTTCTTTTGTTGCTCGACCCGGGATTCGAACCCAGGACCTCACGCAGTCAAGTCCAACAAT
The DNA here is from genome assembly GCA_002245505.1 of Calephelis nemesis. Classification (NCBI taxonomy): domain Eukaryota; kingdom Metazoa; phylum Arthropoda; class Insecta; order Lepidoptera; family Riodinidae; genus Calephelis; species Calephelis nemesis. Next base: position 59,520 of record NJDD01004110.1, read on the forward strand.
TGAACAACTAGACCACAGAGGCGAGAGATTTAAGATTATACTTTTTTTATACAATATTGGAAGGCAAACAAGCAGACTAATTTTCTGATGGTAAGAAATTTATGCTGCTTAGAGACATCAAAGGTGGTAATGATGCGTTGCCAACCTGACGCCGGCATATTAGGCCTCCAGCAAAAGTAAGCTTACCGGCTACCTTACCCTCCCAACCGGGTCACGTTATACCCTTATGGCGGCA
>NJDD01004110.1:61523-90775 GCA_002245505.1 Calephelis nemesis
GAAAACACAATGAACAATCGTATAAAAATGACAGATTCGAAATTCAAATGTAATATTTTTTTATTTTTAAGTGTAACAGTATTTATGGCCAGACTAAGTATATGTTGGCAGGCTCCCAAAAGGCTGAGACTAAAAAAAGGTTCATGTTTCTAACGTTGATTCTAGACTTCTTTAAAATTTCACACACCAAGAAGTTTGCAAAAAAGTATAAGGTCAGAGACACTAACACTGTGACTTTTTTTATGGTATTGGAAGGCAAAAATGAAGACCGATTCTCTGATGGTAAAAAATTTAAGACGCCTAGAGACACCAAAGGTGGTAATGGTACATTGCCAACCTGAGGTCGGGATGTTAGGCCTCGAGCAAAAGTAAGTTCGCCGTCTACCTTACCATCTGAACCGGAAAACGTCAAAGGCAAGCACTGACGTTCTGGCGGCAAGAATAGATAAGGCGGTGATTCCAATTCGGGCGAGTAGCTACGAAACTAGCAGGATGTCACGGTGTTAGTGATGGTAAGCTTATGCTTGCCTTTTACGAGCTGCCTGTCAGGTAGGCAGATGGTCTATTCTACAAAGGAGCCCGGACCAACATGGGGAGAACTATGACAATTTATACAACTGCAATAACTCGCCTGTATTTGTATTGCCGTTTTACGGATTTAAATTGGCAGACATTTTTGCTGTAAATTTTTTTTGTGGTAAAAACATCTGGCATACTTCCTCACGCATGAGGTTCCCAGTACTTGTACTACACACTGCTTTCGTTATTGGAGTTGACTATATGACATGGATTAATTATAACCTATCAAAAAATTTATATATTAATACGTGATGCCAAAACGTTGGACCCCTTTTTACGAAAATTGCGCGGACACAGCATAAAATTTTGCACACTTATAATTTATGTGTAGGAGAAGTGCAGAACGCTAATATTTTTCAATAATAATGCTTATAAAGTACATTTAATCAATAAATAAAACATTACCCACACTACCATGCATTTGACACACACAAACAAATATATTGATGATAACGACAAAAGATCACAGATGGCGCTCTAAAAAGTTTGTAAACAAAGTAAGTTGATCTTGAGAAAGAAGATAGCGTTCGCGTTCTTATCAACAAGATATTAAAATTTATTATGGTCAAAATTCAACCAACGGGCGACCACTAGTAAACAGTAAAACGTCAACGCTTTTGTACATTTCAAAGTTTTTCGAATTTTTACAATCTCCAGGAATGGATTATAAACAGTTTTAATAAATTGACGATGACATATGCAAAGCGTTAAAAAACACTGGCAACACTTAACACAATATCTGGGATAAAATACTCAAGAAAATTGCGATCTAGGTGGAATAACAAGGTCAAAGGGAACCGCTGCTTATTTTTATCAAAGCAAATATTGTGGCAATGGCTTCGGAAACCATTTTGTTTATGCGATACCACTCCTTACACCTATATTTAACAACCATAAAGGGAGATTGATTTCGCAATATTTTGTATGGCTTCTACGGTTTAGGGTCGAGAATAATTGCGTGTTAAAATATATTTGTGTACTGAGATTCCATAGCATTCACACTGATATAAATGCGAAATTGTGCAAATGTATTAGATCGTTATTCTTTTACATAACTTTGTTTTCTGGAATAACTAATGTGTTGCCAACCTCGAAGAAGAATTTTACACGTTTTTACCTTTATATAATAACTACGTAACATTCTCAGTACCGTCTTTACCATAAGGGCACACGGGGTCAATGCCCAGGGCTCCCATACTCAGAGGGCCCCGTCAGATAGAACATTTTTATCATATTTAATCTCAAAATTCATTATACCTACTTTTCTCTTTGCCCGAACTACGAACTTTTTCACATTCATTCAAATCAAAACACGTTTAAGAATAATTTGAGTGATTTGAAAAAAATCGCAACTAACCAGACATTTACTTGAATTTATAGACTAGGGAATATATAAATTGTATTTTCAAGTTACATATTTGACTTTTAATTCAGTTATCGGGTTTATTTTGAAAGTTTTTTTTAATTTTTCACTAAGATTTTTTACGATTAAGTAATTTGACAATTATGAGCATATAAAGTGATAGAAGTGATATAAAGTGATATTCTTCAGAAAATTCAGTTTAAGGAGTTAAAAGAAGATTTTGCTCAACAGAAATCTCCTATAAAACTATTATCGTAATCAAAAACGATTTAGCTGGTACTTTATATGTCACCTTGTGTATTGTAACCATTACCTACTTGTAAATCATAATAAAACAAAAAATTTAAAAATATGTAAACTTTAACATTCCAAAAGGGCCCCAAGTTTTTATGTGCCCGAGGGCCCTAGCATAGTCTAAGACGGCCCTAAACATTCGTTCAGGGGGCTGATTCAGTATCTTTTTAGTGATGGTCACTGGATAAAATTTACGAGTACATCAAATAGGTCTCAAACAACGTAATTTATATTTTCTGCCTCCTGTGACCAAAACAAATACAATAGAGGTAGCATTTAAAAAACACGTCATTTCACAGCTATTTGTTGTAGATTTTAGCCAGAGATCATAACTTAAAATATACTGAATAGCCCCTTAGATGGCGGTATTAAATATGATAGAGAATTGTCTTATGTTTATCCCGCCATATACATAACTTTTATTATTTTTCAATACGGTTTCACATTTAACTCTTTAAAACCTAACCGTCTCTAACAAAAAAAATAAACACTCGTTAAACACATGTTTTACTGAACACTGCCTAAAATATGGTTTTATCATCCAAGTGTAGCATTTTAGTTGAATGTAATGTTTGATAGTGTTTAGTTCAATACGCGCTTAATTTTTTTTGCGCCAAATCCATGTGTCCAAGTTTATAATTACACTAGCAGCCGGTCCCAGCTTCGCAAGAGTGGACAAACTTCTATATTATAATTATACATATAAACCTTCCTCTTAAATCATTCTATCTATTGAAGAAACCGCATCCGAATTCATTGCTTAAGATTTAAGCATACATAGTGACAAACAGCGGAAAGCGACTTTGTTTTGTACTAATGAAGTATAAGATGTCTACGTCAAGTCTTATCTATATTAATAATTTCGTCAAGGGGTACGGTAGACTCGATTGAAAGCTTACCTGAATAATAAAACATAAAAAAATAATGATTTTGAGTCGACAACATATATCCGCAAAATTCGGATTGTCGAGTATTTTGTTAAATTCTATGTTAAATTCTAATGTATTGACACTTGACAGACAAATCACAGTCGCCATCTTGGGTAGGTAATAAACGTTCCGTTTTGTGATGTGTACCTAATAGAGAATATTCCTTTATAAATACCGTTGCCAAATTCTCGGATAAGTACTCATTGCAATTTGTTTTGTTACTTTACTTTAAATGTTGATTTAAAATAAAAATTATTTGTGTAAAAACTTTAGCAGTTTTTATTTACTATATTTATTAAACACAATGAATGAAGCAAAACGAATCTATGTCTTGCTTAAACCTTTAATATTTCTTGAAAACCGGTGACTACAGAAATATCTACCTACATTTAGCATCTAGATGTATATTATGTGTCACATTTTACCCGAGCTAAGCCGGGTTCTTATCTAGTTGAATAAATAAATGATGATGTAGTAATAAAACGATAGACTAATGTATCATTATTAAATTAATGTGAAATATATCGGTATCTTTTAAAAATTATAACTATTAAGTGATATGAAGCTCTAAGTGTAACTCAAAGATAAATAATTTCAAATATATATATTTTTTTATCTTTTCCTCATGATAGCACCATTAAAAAGTTTAGATACGGTAATAATTCACAAAAATATATATTTTATAACAAAGAAAACTTGTTCATCTGAAATTCGATCCAAAAATATAATTCAAAAGTTCTGGAAACTCTCCAAACGAGATTAGCGAGGGTAATGAAATTGATACTTGAGATTTTGGTGGAAGAGGACATTTTCAATTATACGAGTTAGAATTGAATTTCAAAACGAAATTTTCGTCGTTTGGATGTAATTAAAACTAGCCCCAGAAGAAATTCAAAGTTTCAATGCCATTTGGATTTCCTTTATTATTTGAACTCTACTTCTCGGTGTTTGACTTTGACGAATGTGGCTAATGATAAAATTCACAAACTTCAAACTCTGTTCAGTTATACCTTTGATATAGGTAGTAAAATAAAATAACTGATTCTATATGTTAAAAACTTTTCAGAAAAAAAATATTTCAGTCGACTCAGAGGCGTGTCATATGAGAAAAGTGACGTTTTACGTTACAGTCATAAAAAGTCGAAAAATATCATGACATTGGCCAGTTTCGCGATCATGGAAAAAAAATAAAAAAATAAAGTTTAGGCGCCATCGTGAAAGAAGATGGTAGTAGTTTTTTCTTAATTAATGAATTTCGAGTTAATTATGAGTAAAATTAATTAATTTTGGTGGTAATTAATTCAATTTTGTTCAGTTATAGTGCACAGGTGAAATAGTTATGAATAAATTAATATATCACTTATTTCCTCGCTGCTGCCAAATCTCACTTAATGAGGTTAAGTAAAAACTAAAGAGGCTACCGCTTTACTCAAAACCCTGACATAACTTTGTACATAACTAATGAATTTTGAAAATAATTTATTGATACGGAAGACATGGCAGTATAGCCCTAAGGACTTAGCCGGTTCCATAAAGGAAAAAAAATACTTAAAAAATATTTAATAAAGTAATTTCCTCTGTGGTCTAGCGGTTCAGTTTATGGACTTGACTGCATGAGGTCCCGGGTTCGAATACCGGGTCGGGAAACAAAAAGAAAATAAAGTGTTTCCAATTTCGTAATAAAAAAATTTTTGCTCGGGATTGGATATGTGCCCGGTTGGCGATAGGCTTGCCACCTATCACATTGTGGGACTTAGTATCTTCGGCTAGTCGTGGGTGCCCTTGTTGAGCCGGGCGTGAAGATATTTTTTTAAATAAAATAAACAAGCATGAGTTTTAAGAACTAAGCATTGTTAATGGTTGAGACGATTTAGCAAGATCATGTTGGAGACAATAAAACAACACTACTGCTGACATTCGCACACGCGCTTGCAGACGAAAGTGGCAATTTGGTCAATGTATCATGTGACGGGAAAATGTGTGTTTTCATTTATTTGAGGTCTGTGACAATCATATTGCCTGCTTGTGAAATCTATCTACTCGTATATATATCAAAATCAGTTGCTGTCAACGGCTGAATTGATTTGGCTAATTTGGTTTCTAATTATATGTTCAAATCCAGGGAAGACATACAATATAAGAATGAGTGAATAACTGCGAGTAAACAAGGAAAAACAACATTTTAATTTTTCCCATACAAACTGAACGGGTGGATTGTTTTTTTATGATATTGGAAGGCAAACAAGCAGACGGATTTCCTGATGGTAAGATATTCACGCCGCCTAGAGACAACAAAATTGAAAATGTTGCGTTGCCAACCTTAGGCCGGGATGTTAGGCCTCGAGCAAAAATAAGTTACCGTCTACCTTACCCTCCAATACGGAAACCGCCAACGGCAAGCGCTGACATTATGGCGGCAGGAATAGGTAAGGCGATGGTACCAATCGGGGCGAATCGCTGCGAGACTCTACCACCTAGTCAGATGTCACGGTGTTAGTGACGGTTAGCCAATGCTTGCCTTTTACGAGCTGCCAAGCACAGGAAAGCAGTTGGTCTATTCTGCAAAGGAGCCCGGACCAACACAGGGAAATGTTTGCCGGGACAGCTAGTAAATTAGTAATTTTGAATTTTAGAACATTTAACTGGTCCATTACGTCAACGCTAGCTACTGACGTGTTTCGTTTAAGAAAGTAGGAGAACTGGGATGCGTACATGGAGGTTCGGTGCGTATTTTGGAAAAGCATACTCTTCCGTTACTGATCTTATAAAAAAAACAATAAAATGTGAAAAAAGCTTTCAAAAACTAATGGAATTTCAAAAGTCGCAGCAAAACTAAAACAATAAAATGTTTCCATTGTGTCAGTCACGCAAAAGCTTTCAAACCGAGTGTCATTTTGAACACACTCGATAAAACAAAATAATTCAAGAGACTTACCAAAAGTTGTGACCTTAATATTACCCTTGAAGACGTCAGTGTGAAACATGAATATTTTTTTATATTGTCTACCGGAAAATCACGTGTAACAAGTACTTTGTGTTGATCTACAGGATGTTATTTTTATATATTGTAAGTATCTTCACGCCCGGATACACGGATATCCCCGAAGTGGTAGGCAGAGGCATAACCATTGCTAGCCGAAGACACTTAGTCCCAAAATGTTATATATTATATGTTTTTATATTGGAAGGCAAAAACGCATACGGATTTTCTGATGGTACAAAATTCACGCCACCTAGAAACATAAAAGGTAGTAATGCACCATGCATTGCCAACCTAAATCCGGGATGTCTACTGGCTGCTTTACCCTCCGAACCGAAACAAGTCAACGGCTAACACTGACGTTATGACGGCAGGAATAGTTAAGGCGATGGTACCAATTCATAAGAATCGCTGCAAAACTCTGCCACCTTCACATTTATCACTATACAAGTGATGGTGAGCCTATGCTCGCCTTTTACGAGCTACCTAGCAGGAAGTCAATTGTCTATTCTGCAAAGGAGCCCGGACTAACACGGGGAAATGTAATGTAAAGTTTATGTTATTAATTTTAAAAAAGGGAAAATGTTCCTTAGAATGTATTTAAACCCGTACACTTTATCTCTCGCTATGGAACATTACTATCAACGTAATTAATTCATTCTTCGTTTTATATGAATCCTCAGTAGTTCGAGAGGAAAACGTCGTCATCATGAGTCGATGTATGGGTTCAAATTCTGTTTTTCCTTTTTTCTTTAAAAAGGTTTGAACATTTATGTCTACAACAATAAAAGTAAATTATTTAATTGCATTTCAGTGAAATTGAAAATATATTCCCAACAAAAACTGTATTATATACTAAAGGATATCGTGTAGTCGGTGGTGTTTGATCCATCAAGCTTATATATCGTCTATAAGCTTCTTGGTTTTTTTATGATATTGGAAGGCAAACAAGCCGACGATGGTAAGAAATTCACGCCACCTAGAGTTATCAAAGGCGGTAATGGTGCGTTGCCAACCTGAGGCCGGGATGTTAGGCCTCGAGCAAAAATAAGTTACCGTCTACCTTACCCTCCGAACCAAAACATGTCAACAGCAAGCACTGACTTTATGGCGGCAGGAATAGGTAAGGCAGTGGTACCAATCCGGATGATTTTCTGTCAAAACTCTACCACCTAGTAGGAGGTCACAGTTATAGTGACGGAAAGCCTGTGCTCACCTTTTACGAGCTACCTGGCAGGAAGAAAGATGGTCTATTCTGCAAAGGAGGCCAGACCAACACAGGTTTGATCTCACTCCGTAACAACTATACAAATCCTACACCGTCGTCGTCAAAATATTTGCCTTTATCATTTCACAAACGTCACATGGGTGTAAGATGAAAATCTTATTCATTTTTTGTTACGTTAAATCGCCCTACGCTCTATAAACTCACTCATTAAAATCTTACGCATGCAAAGAAAAATAAAAAGTTCAGTCTTAATTAAAAGTTCTCTTTAAAAGGTTGAAGGTTCCAAACTCCCATATTCAAACGCATCAAAGTTGAAGGCAGAGAAAATTCTTGACACGAATTGTTGGTAATAGAGAAAGATCCCATGTCTTCGTTCCGTAGCCAGACCCTTTTATTATTTAAAAATCTTTAATACGTTTCTAGCTCAATTTGGATACTGAAGAACATACTCACAATGTTTTGAATTTTTTTTACATTATGTCAACTATCAAAGGGCGCTTACCGTAATAAATTCCTTATAAAATGTTTAACTACATTTTTATCTCAACAAACATTGCAGTCTTTAGTCATACTTTCATTTCTACATTGTTTAATTAGACACGACTTCTTACATGAACACTTCTATACTAGTACGAGCTCACCATAGCTATGATCGTAAAAATGGAAGAGTAGCTTTAAAGTTCCTATCTAATTTGCAAATCTGTTTTGTAAAAATATATTTACGTTACTGGTAAAATGATACAGGGTAACTTTTAAAGGACCGGCCGTATGTTTAATATCAAGGGGTAATAAAGGCTTAAATGATAATGCATTTTAAATATTATTGCCAAATTGTAATATTTACTTCATCAACATCTTTTTCCTTCTTCTTATTTCTTTGTTCTTTGTTTTTTTTTTATTTTTAGTTTTTTCATGGATTGAAAGTGTAATAGATTCCGAAACGTTATTCAAAATTTGGCTGGTGCTTTAGATGTATTATTATTTACAGTCTTAAGATAGTTCGTAATGGATTCTTACCTCTTTTAGCCATTAAGTGGTTTAGTTTAATTTCGAGAGAAATTATTTCATTTTTTTATCATACGTTTTCTCGATTGCCTCCCAGTACAAAAACTATTTTAAAGTATTCACGTCAAAACTTAACTTTTATAAAATGTATAAAGTCTGACTGAATCGTGGATCTCGTTAATAATTTATCGTAAAAAATAACGTCACGTGAATTTCCGTCAGAATTTGTTCACCATGTTTAACCGGATCAATTCACTCGTTACACAAACTATCTATAAACAACTGCGTCGTTGTGTTCTGACATTTTATGACGTGATAGTGGCTGTGACGTCATCAGTCAACCCACTTACGGTGACCTCTCGTTATGCCGATTTACGTTCAACTTACGTGATATTTTTTTAACACACGAGGGTGCTATTTCAGCGTTGTAATTTGCTTAAAAAAACATGAAGGGATTTTAGTGTTCCCTGTAGGACAAAAACGCAAGACTTACAAATTACATTCTTTATTAACTAGCAAACAAGTTGATGGATTATTTAATGGTAAGAAATACGTCTCGTTTTTAGATCAACTAGGTGTTTTCACGCGACTTAGCCAGATAAAACAGTTACGATTTTCATACAAACTTTAATACCCTACTTTAGCCCGTTGGGTAATAGTTTTTGAAAAATAAAATGACTTGTGTTTGGATCCATATATCTATCTATATGGTTGTCAAATTTCATCAAAATCGGTTCAGCGGTTTAGCAATTTGGCCGTAAAAGAGCAGAAGACAGACAGACTTTCGCATTTGTAAACATCGTAGTGTACAAGTAACAGTGCCTTACCGACCTAGGACTAATGAAGTCTCTAATAAAAATAATTTCGGCAGCTACCATACCCTTTTATTTTGAACAAGATTTTTATCTCGTTCGAAACGGACATTGTTCGACGTAATCGTTACGAAACTTTACAACCGAGTTATGGATTTTTCACTTTACAAACATTAAAATAATTTCTCATTTTCTATAAATGGTACAAAAGGCAGAGTTTCAACTATTGTTTTACGATTCGATTATTGTTGGAAGGCGTCCAAGATTTGCTGAAGACCTCCTTAAAACCCCGTTATTAAATGCACTTCAGAATAAGTTGTAGATTTACAAACTTTTTATGTTAATGGAAGGCAAACAAGCAGACGGATTTCCTGGTGGTAAGAAATTCAAACTGCCTAGGGACACCAAAGGTGGCAATGGTGCGTTGCCAAAATCCCGGAATGTTAGGCCTTAGCAAAAGTGAGTTTACCGGCTACCTTACCCTTCGAACCGGAAGACGTCATCGGCAACTTCTGACGTCATTTCGGCAGTAATAGGTAAGGCGTTGGTACCAATCCGGGCAAGTCGCTGCGAAACTCTACCACCTAGTAGAATGTCACGGTATTAGTGACGTTAAGCCAAAGCTCGCCTTTTACGAGCTGCCTGGCAGGAAGGCAGATGGACCAATACTGGGGACACGGGGGACAATTGGATTATTTAAAACCTTCATCCCGTTCTATCATAAAAGTTAGATGAGCTCCTGTGTCATTTTATACAACAATGTAAACCAAAAAAGGAAAAGTTTTCCCGTAGTTGGTACATAAATAGTGTTCGGCGACACCCTAGAGACAAGGGTAGGATTGCAACCTATTTAACTTTGGAACTAACCAAGCTATTACCAGACGAGCTAGATCGAGTTGGTAACGAAGTCTAGCCCATTAATGAGATTAAGAAAATAGAGATATCGATTTTAGATACGTTGTTCGTCTGTATCTTAATTCTGATAGGTGTATTATAGATTCTGTATAATATAAAGAATCATAAAATATATAGAGACAAATAAGTCGCTCGTAACTCGTAACTCGTGAAAAAATTTAAAATTTTTTAACACTTTTTAACTGACTTGAATTTCGATTGTATGCTATTATTGAAGTGAAAACTTCTTAACGGCGTTGCGCACTTTTTTCGAATAAGTAAAAACTTCTAAACTCGCGTCAGGACAACCGGAAATTCGTAAGACGGCGCAGGGAGTTTGCGCGAATGTTCGTGTTATCATATTTGTGTAAGATAGCGTAATAAAGGAATATTGTATTCTACCACATAAATGATAGTACTTTCATACTGATAATTAAAGCAATTCGTGCAAAATTATTGCTTAACCATTCCAAAATATCAAAAATGCACAACGTTAGTATTCAAGTTTTCACTTCCACTCACTCCCGGAGCACTCCCAGAGTGCAACCCCTCGTTTTTTTGTATGTTTGTTACATGATAACTTAGCAAATAACAGACTGATTTCGTTGGTTCTGGTTTAAAAATCGTCGTTGAAAAGTAAACAATATAACTCAAAGATATTAGTAGCATGTCGCTCAATTCATGTGGGACCATTTCGGAATTACTTGCTTTAATTTGAATATGAATTATTAAATCACGTCGTGGTACCTAATAAAATAGGTGGAGTCGGTTTCTGAAGAAGATCGCTCTTACTTTTTAACATTTATTCACTTGTAACATAACATTCATTCAAACATACAATGTAAAATTTTGTTATGTTGCATGATAAAACCAGTAACGGTTTTGTAAAAATCGTTAATAATTATGTCATCTAATGTCAATTTTAATGTAATAATTCCTGAAGGCAAAATATGTGTGTTGTAAGTTTGATGCGTACGTGTGTATGATCTCTTGCATCATAACTTGAACAAATGGAACGATTTCGATTTGAATTGTTTTGTTTGAAAACTAACGTAATAGAGTTTGTTGTATACATACGTACGTATACGTATACGTATTATTCAAAAATATTGTTCAGTAATTTAAGTTCTAGCCCTGATGATGCTGTAAAAAGCGAAACCGGTAGGCTATTTATAAAATAATAAAATATAAGTGATACGTAAAACAGTACAAGTGTTTCTTCATTTAAAAATATGAATATTTGAAAGTTTTACCAAGCGCCGACGATGGAAAATATCAAATGTATACATACGTATTTATAGTTAGCCTATCTGATAACTCGAAAGTCCGCTAACTAACACATCAGAAGAGCCGTGTGTATGTTGGCTGCCACATCTCAAAAACATACAGGAATCGAGTAAGGTGAGGAGCGCTAATCAAATAGCAGTTTCTTTAATAGACTAGAAGACAAACAAGCAGATGAATTTTCTGACAGAAAGAAAGACGCATCGCCTATACCAAAGTTTGAATTATGTTTATTTCCTAGCCTACCAGAGAGTGAAATGTTAAGACTCTGGCATAAATCATGAAGCATTTATTGAAGTTATACTTCTTTTGGCGCGTTAGGAAAAAATTATGAGGGTAAATTTTCTCGATGCGCGCGCACACCGTCACGGAAAACCGACATGATGAAGTTAGCTATAGATAAATAACATTTCAGTTTTTCAAAAAAAGGTACCTTAAATATTAAATAAACTTTATTTAACTAAATAATGCTTTATAATAAAACTTGTAATGTATTAAATACCTTTTTTTCTATGGTTAGTGTCATTTTGTGTACAAATGTTAAATAAGGCAAAAGATAAAAATTTTAAAAAGATTTTTATCTTATTACGCCGAAGAAGTATAACTTCTACGCGTGTATATAAGTACACACACATTTTTTTATTTTATACTCCGCATGGGTTTAAAATATACATATAAACCTTTCTCTCAAATCACTTTATCTATTAAAAAAACTGCAACAAAATCCGTTGCGTAGTTTGAAAGATTTAAGCACATAAAGGGACATAGGGACAGAGGAAGCGACTTTGTTGTATATTATGTAGTGATTACTATCAGATTAATCTTGGCTATTATCGTATTTTTATTTTTTTAGCACTAACCCTGTGCGTGGGATAAATTTCTATAAATTTTAAAGAAAGAAAAAATTTCGCCCCAGACAGGATTTGAACCTGTAACCTTTCGTCTCAAGCCGACGAATGCTCTAACCAATTGAGCTACTGAGGATTCAAGTCCCGTGGCGAAATTTTTAATTCCTTTCTAACCCGTTAACGCGGGTAGTTATGTCCTATAGATACACAATTCTGAGTACCCACCAAATGAGTTCATCACCGATGAAATTCACTTTTTAGAATGGCCATAACTTTCGTTTCTTGCATCGTATTTTTATTTTTTATTTTTTTAGCTCAGTTTAGTCAGTCAGCTTTAGTTTAGTCTCAGTAGCTCAATTGGTTAGAGCATTCGTTGGCTATTATCGTTTAATCTTGTTAGCAAACACTTTAGTATTTACTAAAGCCGTTTGAGTCCTGATAATCAATTTTGCGAATCATATAATTAACAATCACTGTTAGCGTAAAAATATTAAAGAATATGAGTTTCAGAGATCATAAATGTTATTAAATATTTTGATGTTAGCAAACGCAGACAATTAAAGGTGGTTTTCCAACATCCATCACAAACTGCAGATCGACGTTTATGATCGCACAGTGCTCACTGCGAGTTACGTTATAATATTTTAGAATCGATTGCAGTTATAACTATGTACAGTTTTCAGGCAATTGTTTAAAGTTTTTAAATAGTAAAAAAAGACTCAACATTAAAATTTATTTGTGAGATATTAACTTAGCAAAAAAAAGCACTCGAGCAAAAGTAAGTTTACCAGCTACGTTACTCTCCAAACCAGAACACGTCATGACGTTTTGGCGGCAGGAATACGTAGGGCGGTGGTACCAATCCGGGTGAGTCGCTGCGAAACTCTACCACCTAGTCAGATGTCAAGGTGTTAGTGACGGTAAGCCTATGCTCGCCTTTTACGAGCTGCCTGGCAGGAAGGCAGATGGTCTATTCTGCAAACAAACCCGGGCCAACACGGGGAAAAAATGGGTTTCTTCTAGATCAAGGTATTTTATAAGTTAAGCTGTCTAGAGTTTGAGACCGCATTGCTTTTACCAGATAGACTGAAAAGTTGTCACCGACCGAGGTAGAGTACAAGTGCAGCTTTCACCATGCTAAGAGATGACCAAATTCTATAATATCAACTATATAAAGAAATAGGTAAGGTACCAATCTGGGTGCACTAGTGAAAATAATCTGGTACTCTAAATTATTACTAGTGAGCGATGAGATTATCACATTCCAAGGCTGGTAAGTAATATTTAAACTTTACTCATTTTAAATTAACACATGTTTGTAAGCGTCTGCAATATAAATACCGCACCACTGCGGTCGCCGGATAATACGGTACGACTACCTTAAGAGCTATATTGTAATAGGTTTATTGACTTCGGAAAATTGTAACACTCTATTTTAGTCTGATAAATAGTTTTACTTCTTGATAAAGATTAAGTCCCTTCAATATTATCAGGGCAATGCCTCCTGATATTTCTGATATCAAATTTAACAATGAGATTAAAATATATTTTTGTAATAATGCAGCAAATTTAATGGTAAAACATCCTGATTTGTGCATTCTCCGTGTTGGTCCGGGCTCCTTTGCAGAATAGACCACCTACCTTTCTTGCCAGGCAGCTCGTAAAAGGCGAGCATAGGCTTATCATCACTAACACCGCGACATCTGATTAGGTGGTAGAGTTTCGCAGCGACTCGTTCGGGTTGGTACCACCGCCTAACCTATTTCTGCCGCCATAAAGTTAGAGCTTACCGTTGAAGTGTTCGGGTTCGGAGGATAAGGTAGCCGGTAAACTTAATTTTGCTCGAAGCATAAAATCCCGGCTAAAGGTTGGCAACGCACCGCTACCATCTTTGGTGTCTTTAGGCGGCGTGAATTTCTTACCATCAGGAAATCCGTCTGCTTCTTTGCCTTCCAACACCATAAAAATGAATTAAAAATAAATTTCTAAAGGATATCTGATATATTTTCGTACATAGACGGTAAAATAATTCGAGAATATTCTTGAATAGAAGTTATATATATGAAAGCCCTTGATTTAACTGTTTGTTGTTGTTTGCTTTCAGTTCTTTGTCTTGAAAGTGTATGTTTATTATTACAAAGTTCATTTACGCTACTTGAAGCAAACATAATTTGTTTTTTTAGAAAGATAGAATATCCATGAGCCTTGACAAGTTATTACTTATTTGCTAGTACTTAGACTAAGCAAAACCATTATTATAATACTAGTTTTCAGGGTTCTTTAGAGGAATGAAAAGGAACGCCTTTTGCTATTGTAAGCTGTGCGGCGTGCGCATGTTTCTCTCTCTCTCTCTCTCTCTCTCTCTCTTTTATAGAAAGCAAGCCAGATATTTTCATTTCTATTTCGCATTGAACAGTTTGGTATCGCGAAGGTTATTTTTGTTCAGCGTATAAAAGGAACTTGGTTCCATTCGGGCGTCCCTTGACACTCTCAACTTTTTTAATTTTACAAAATTAAAATAAATTAAATGGGGTGCCCTTTATATATTGAACTGAAACTAACATTTCTTTGTTAGTTGCTAAAACCATGTTTTTCAACATCAATGGAAAAGATAGATACTTCCAAGTGTGTGTGTCCCCATTAACTTCTGAAATAATAGAGTGAAAAATCCAACAAACAAATTGCTGTAAATCTTAAGTTATAATTTTAAAGAAAATTGGTATTATGAGATGTCGTCAGCATTTTTAATGGCCGTAACTTTTAATGTTTTTATGATATTTTTGGCACTTTTCTCGTTAAAAGATATATTTGACCACCTCGTAGCTCGACAGGTTAGCGTACACGTCTAATGTCACAGACCAAATGCGCGCCTCGGGTTTCATTTTCAACGGGAGCAGATAGTTTTGCGATGTACATGTAGATTTTAGATATCTAAGTTTTGTCTAGGCGTTCACATTTTTAAATGAAGAAACACTTGTACTGTTTTACGTATCACTTATAATTTATTATTTTATAAATAGCCTACCGGTTTCGCTTATGACAGCATCATCAGGGCTAGAACTTAAACTCTACTAAAAGATGAAACCGGTAGGCTATTTAAAAAATAATAAATTATAAGTGATACCTAAAACAGTACAAGTGTTTCTCATTTAAAAATACGAAGATTTGGAAGTTTTACCAAGCGCCGACGATGAAATTTAACGACGATGGACGATGGATTGAATTTAAGGTATCCGCCTTAAATTATTTTGATATTTTCCATCCACATACCTACAGACGTGCGAAGATATGGATTTAAAGAAAAAAAAAAGTATCTTCACGCCCATATCCCCGAAGAGGTAGGCAGAGGCACAACCAGGGCACCCACGACTAGCCGAAGACACTAAGTCCCATAATGTGATAGGTGGCAAGCCTATCGCCAACCGGGCACATTTCCAATCCCGACCAACAGTTTTTTTTATTACAAAATTGGAAAAACCCAATTTTCTTTTTGTTGGCCAACCTGGGATTCGAACCCGAGACCTCATGCAGTCAAGTCCAACACCCGGACCGCTAGACCACAGAGGATTTTAAAGTACTGTAAAATCTAGATATAGCTGTACCGCGCGGTTTTTGTATCCGCGGGTTACCTGTATAATATACTGCCTCCACATTTCTGTGCGGTGATGACGTAAAACCGAGAAATGCAGTCACCTAGATCCTAGACGAAAACTATGAAAATTTACTTCAAAAATTTATCAACATGTATTTCTTACCTCGAGGAGAGAGGTAATTGCTCATTACACACTAGACCACCGGTGGCAGGGTACAGCAACTTACCAGGGTTGGGATCCACAGCCTTACCTATTCTTGCCAACAATGTCATGTTCCAGATCTAAGGATATGGTGGCCCCGTAATCTTACACAATTATCCCAACTCTCTGGTCACACAACAGCGACACCCCTATAACATCAATGGTGTCTGTATGCCACGGTTGTCTCTTAATATGAAAAATTTGTTTTTTTGCTATCTTGTCCCAAAGCTTAAGTAATATACAAAATACTATAAGTATTCTGTTACCCTTGATATCATGAGTGTGTAAATATATGTTTACCGCCAAGACTAGAAACAAATCAGTAAATTTGGTCTAGAAGTAGAATTAGTTTATCAATCAATAATCAATAAATAATAAGAATAGAACAGAAATTGGTCTAAAACAGAAATTTTGTCGGCTTGTTTTTTTTCGCTCATTTTATACAAATTAATTACATTACACATTACGTACAACTACAAGAGATTGGTCACAGTCATTGTCGCCTCTGTGGTCTAGCGGTTCAGTTGTTGGACTTGACTGCACGAGGTCCTGGGTTCGAATCCCAGGTCGGGCAACTAAAGAAAATTGGGTTTTTCCAATCTTCTATTTAAAAAAAAAAATGTTGCTCGGGATAGGATATGTGCCCGGTTGGCGATAGGCTTGCCACCTATCACATTGTGGGACTTAGTATCTTCGGATAGTCGTGGGTACCCTGGTTGTGCCTCTGCCTACGTCTTCTGGGATATGGGCGTGAAGATACTAGAAGAGATTGATATGAGAAGCAATCAATCTTTGATACATTTTTTTTAATTTATAAAATGGAAGGTATTTAATATCTAACACCTTTCTAGTTTCCTTTACAGTAACCCTTTTCATACAAAAGACGCTGTTTTCCAACCATTAGTTATACTCGATATTTACACAAAATTGAATAGTGATGAAAAACCTGCAACCATCT
The DNA here is from genome assembly GCA_002245505.1 of Calephelis nemesis. Taxonomy (NCBI): domain Eukaryota; kingdom Metazoa; phylum Arthropoda; class Insecta; order Lepidoptera; family Riodinidae; genus Calephelis; species Calephelis nemesis. The sequence goes on from NJDD01004110.1 coordinate 78,492, forward strand.
TTTCTCTCGATGGCGCCAGACAAAAAAGATACACTCGAACAAATTTATAAAATTTTACTTATTGTTTGTTACATTAAAATAACCATTGCTTATTAAATACTTGTAAATGTTCTAGCTGCCCGTTCCGGCTTCGCTCGGATAGTATTTTTTTACCATAAATTGAGATATAAGCTATCCGATCTCTCAAGTTGGATCGAACTGCACATGGTGTGCGATTTTTAGTACAATCGGTTAAGTGGTTTAGGAGTCCATTGAGGACAAACGTTGTGACACGAGATTTATATATATTAAAATATAAGGTACGTTTACCAAAATTATATTTTTTACATTTATGAAGTGAAACGTGATAGGGAGATATTTTTCATCACAGTTTCCGTTACCCGTTACAATCACACACACAGACAGAGAAACTGTATTCTGAAACAGCTAGACCGATGTTGACGGAACTTTCACAGCAAGGTAGCTGAGGAGTGAGATGAGGAGTAACCTAAGCTAATTTTATTTAAAAAAAAATGAAAAAAATAAAATAAAGTAGTTAAGTTTGCTGTTATATTCCACGCAGAAGAAATTACGTGAACAGCTAGTAAATAATAAATTTTACACACCCTAACTCTAAAGTAACATGGTGACAAATGGCGTCTTAAATCTAAATAAAATTATTAATTTGCAATTTTCCGCCAATCTTAATTACTTGATTACTTCGTTTTCTGTTTTGGTGGGAAATTGCAAATTAAATTATTTAATTTGGATTTAAAAATGGAATTTCTGCAAAGTAACGCCTTTTTCTATCAAATGTCAACGTTTAATATCCTTATGTTACAATTACGAAATAAAAGAAGATTATCTCCAACTTGATTCGGTCTACATAAAAGTAACAAAGCCACGATGTCCATAAAATAATGTTTTCACTTCATTGATAGTATTCATGCTCCCAAAGATATTTATCTATCTACTACTTTCTATCTTTCAGGAGCTATAAAATCAGTAATATGTGAACATAAATGAGCACTCCATTCCCTCGATAACCATTGACAGGATATAAGCAATTACAGCAACGATATAGGCCGAGCTGCACCGCCAATCGATCGCAACCAATAGGCAATAAACGCCGAGCCACATTTACTAGTAGAGGCAAAGCTTTTAAGCTCATGAAACGGTTTTTAAGAAATCGGTTAGACGTAAAATTCAATTTTGCAATTTTGTAAAATATGACACAAATATATTCTTGATATCTTTTAACCTCTATTAAAAAAGGCAGTTATAAGTTTGAAGTTAGTGTGTGTCTATCTGTGGCATCATAACTTTAGAACAGTTGGACCGATTTCGATGCGGATGTTGTTTGAAAACTGATTTGATCGAGACTGTTCTTACCTACATTATATGTAGGATTGTTCGGAGGTTATTAAAAGTTTAATTTTAATTTTATCGCCTCTGTGGTCTGGTGGTTCAGGTGTTGGACTTGACTGCATGAGGTCCCGGTTTCGAATCCCGCGTTGGGCAACAAAAAGAAAATTTGGTTTTCCAATTTCGTAAATAAAAAAAATGTTTCTCGGGATTGGAAATGTGCTCCGTTGGGCAAGCCTATCCGTCCGATAGGCTTGCCCTCTATCACATCGTAGCGCTTAGTGTCTTCGGTTAGTCGTGGGTGCCCTGGTTGTGCCTCTGCCCACCTGTTCGGGGATAAGGGCGTGAAGATACTTACTTTAATTTTAATGTTACCAAATATTCTTGGTACCTATATAGGTCAATGTCCATTTATATTAAAGTTATATAAATTTGAGTATAAGGTATTAATTCTGGTATGGCATTGTTTGTCCCAATTTCAAGGTACGAGTATATACCACATTTCCCGGATATTATTCAAACTTCCAAAATAATGTTATTGTATTCACACAAGATATATCTTCAGTATCACAGTCTACTATGGACAACATAATATTATGATATTGTCAGCTAAATAATATTCTATTCAGCAAACATTTTAATGGGGTGGTAATACTAAAGCATTCATAGCTTAACCTAATGAAATGAATATTTCAGTGGCTATAAAGTTATACAGTAATGTCAAATATTTTTATTCTTGACTTTAAAATTATATTTCTGGCTTCATATAACTCCAAATAACGAGAAACTGCAATTTCTATTATTACTTCTATTATTTCCATCCGAGTAGAGAGTAAGATTTTCGAATGAAGAGTTTAAGTCAACAACGTTTCCATCAAATATATATATATATAAAAGAAAGTGGTGTTAGTTACACTATTTATAACTCAAGAACGGCTACACCCATTAGGCTGAAAATTGGTAGGGAGGTAACTTAAAACTGGAAGAAGGACATAGGATACTTTTTATTCTGTTCAATTGTGAGGAAACTGGGAAAAACAACATTTTAATTTTTCCCATACAAACTGAACGGGTGGAACGAAGTTCGCGGGAACAGCTAGTATATCATAAGAGATGAATTTGTCACACTTTTTACTCTTGCCGAAACAAAAATTCCAAAACCAAAATATTTAAGTTGTCAAATGAATTATTTTTTGCGACTCAGGTAAATCATATGACAAAATAAATGACAGATAAAAGATTGATAAATCAAATATACAATACAAATGTGGACGACTGTAGGTACCCGGGGAGACCAAAGTTGACATTCCACGATCAGACCACTTGGATATTGTCCGAGAGTTGTATCAAGAGTCTCCGAAACCGGCGTGTTTGTATGTGTGAAGAAAGCCAGACAGGTTTGTCAGGATCGTGAGTTCTGGCACACGATACTCTCTGCCTCCCGGTAAGGGACTTGGTGTTAAGATATGTATGTATGTTGTTTTCTACTTGTTTTTTCATATTTCATCTTATGGTAGCATGTTCTAGGTTTTTATAACCACAATCTTGCCCGATAGTATGATTTTGCCATTTCAATTGTAAAATGCCAAAATTTCATCTATTTATAATCTTTAGAAAACGCACTCTAATAAATATATTTTAAGACAAACCAATCACATTTTAAAAAGTTTTGTTTGTATGAAGAGTTATTAACTCTTCTCTGCAATACATTTGCATTTTAAACTCGAAATTCATCGCACATAATTACTAACATAAATCATTGGAAATCTTTGCAAAAAACATCGCTTTGAAATGGACGCCACTAACAGAAATGTTAAAGTGATTGAAATGTCAGTTCCATTTACGAAGTACAGTCAGTGTGAAATATTCTCGATGCTACTTTTTATTTCTGAATTATACACACTTTCGTCACAGAATTAGTAGCTAATAATACTCGTATTAACGTACAGAAGACACACTGATGTAAAAAAACGCAAGAAAACTTTATTCTTTAAAACTAGCTGCGCCCCGCGGTTTCACCAGCGTAAGTTCCAATCCCGTGGGAACTTCGGGATAAAAAGTAGCCTATATATTATTCTAGGTCTTCAGCTACCTACATACCAAATTTCATCGTAATCGGCTTTGTAGTTTTTGCGTGAAAGAGTAACAAACATCCATACATCCATACATACAAACTTTCGCATTTATAATATTAATAGGATGTGCTCAGCTCATATTGTGCTGCGAGTGGACCCGATTTACTTTAAAACTCTTAAATACCCATTAAGTTGGAAGTTAAAGTTTTCTCTTAGGGTCATAAAGGAAACTTTGATGGAAGCCAAAGTTTCTTTATACGAGCCTTCTGTATGCTCTTCGCTACGTATTACGATGCGTAACACTATCGCTGTGTTAGGGCTTGAACACAAAACTGCGATACGACGCGATACGACGCGCAACGCCGAAAGCTGCAACACGAATTGCTGCGATGCGATTTCATATGGCAAGGCGTCTTCCAGGGTGACCATTCCTTCGACGACCGACAACAGTACTAAACATAGTACTGTTGACGGTCATATCGCAGTTGTGTGTTCAAGCCCTTTATCGTGAGACTCTCAGGAGTACGCCGCCTGAATCTGCAATAAATTAGGGGTCCTTCTTTCGTCCAAGAATCCGGGAATCAGTCATATAATCTTTTGGTATAAATCAAGCGGTCGAAAGCGGTATAATCTGGGTTCCTTAGGTACTTTAGCTTGCTTAAATATCCAACTAGTTCAAACAATCACCAGATGACAAGTCGACTATTCGACGCCTTTGGATCAATACTATCCTTTTATGTTGTCTTATCGCGATAACATCAGTGCTTGCCATTTTAGTGTTCCAATTAGGAGGGTAGGGAATCCCACTAACTTATAATCGCGGTCTCAAATTATAAACTTAATTCGTGTTTGTAAGTGACATTTATTTCATCTCACTATAAAATTCATTTGCTTGTTCGTCTTTAAATATAAATTGTTGATATGTTTATTCTTCATTTTAAGTTTAATTGAAGTTAATTGAAGTTTATCAAGACCTGATGTTTTTAATTAAAACAAGAATTATGTAGTTAGTGCATTACGTTTTTGTAAAATATTAGAAAGTAAAACAAACAGACAAATTTAGTAGTAATAAGAAATTAATTTAATTTGAAATAAAAAAAAAACAAGCTAACAAGCAGAAGCCTTTCCTGATATGTGTTTAAGGTGCGTCACTGTCCTGAGGCCTAGGTTTGTGGCCTAATATTTAAGTCTGTAGACACCAATATCAAAGGTGCGTTGCCAACATGAGGATGTGACATTGAGTATAACTTGTTACAGGTGCGTCACTATCCTGAGGCCGGTGTTTACAGCCTAATGTTCAAGTCTGTAGACAACAATACTAACGGTGCTTTGCCAACCTAAGGATGTGTGACTTAATGTAGCCTAAATCTCTAGCTGTTGTATTAATAAATTATGCCTTTGAAATTTGTTGGGTTTACAAATAACTTACTAACACCGTTATGCAATTTGTTTATAATAAAATAATTATTTATTAAAAGCTTAAAGCTTTTATTTCCCTAAATTCTTATTTAGTTAACAAAAAACAATAAATACGAAATAACTGAAAAAGTTTCTTCACACCTGTGTCTCCGAAGAGCAGGGACACGATATCATAATGCTTACGTTAAATTGAAATTGGATTCGTATTTGAATTTTGAAGTAAAATTTTACATTTCATATTTTTGATTTAATTTATTTAATTTCTCGTAAAAAAATAAAATAAGTTTAGTTACAATACTGGATACAAATGCTAATTTTTTTATTTACAAACCATTTTTGTGTTTTAATATAATAATGCTAATATTATAAAACAAAAAGCTATCGAAAGTTTTATAACCGATACAAAATTTCGTACACTTCTATTTCTAAGATCAAATTAAACTCTTGACGTAATATGAACGAAGTCTGTGCTAAATGAAGCGAGGCACGGATATCTTCCCGGTCTGTTTACATCGGTAGTAATTACTTCAGGTTTATTGGAAAAGGCGGATATTAAAAAGGCTTTTAATCAAGACTTGAGGTTCAATCCGACCCGTTTCTTAGGTTTGTCTAATCTTTAAAATAATTCTGCAAAGTAATCTATATACTTCATATAAATCTGCAGAAAGGTGAATTCTGAGCATCGAAAGAATAAAAAATTGGACAGCAGAATAATCTAAATACTTAAAATAAATCTGTAGAAGAGATATCTGAACATTGAAAATATTTAAAAATATGGCAATAGAACATATTTCAAGCATTTTTAGAAATATTGTTTCTATCTCTGTTTATCCGAATGTCTGTATTCCAACCTCTATTTACGCCGAATCTACTAAACCGATGATACAGAAACTTAAAAGGTAGGCTTTAATTGCAGGCGAAGGATACTGGATACTTTTTATCTCGCTCACTGATGAGGTTCCTGTGGGAGAGGGTTAAAAGTCAAAATGTTATTTTTTCTTTTTATATGATAGGTTAGCTTACAAAAACAAGGATTAACAACCGTTTCCTATTGACACCATAGATTTTGCAGGTGCATCGCTGTCCTGCGGTCATTAAGTTAGGTATTTTGCGGAAGTCTTCTCTCCGGAAGGCAGTGCTCCATAATAGTAAGGCAGTGGAAGCCTACCTGGGCTAGTTAGTGCGCAGAACTCTACCATCAGTGGTCCTGTTGATACTTATCTGCATTTTAAGTTCTTATGACCGAGAGAAGCAGATTTTCTAGTCTACTTATCGGACCCAGAAATTGGCCAATAATTCATTAACTTGTACTGAGATTTTTTTGTTATCTTTTTGTTTCGCGCTTATATCTGCTTTCCTTCTGTTTCATAAGTTTTGTGACGGTGGATGGAAGGAATGACAGATCATAGATTACTAAAATAGATATACAATGCTAATGTTAATAGATGTACCTACATCTATTAACATTAGTACAATTGGTATCTACCAAGAAAACTTTAGTTTAGATATCACTCGGGTGATATCATATCGCTCGGGCTCCAACTCAAGGTGGTGGCAAGAGTCTCCAAAACCAGTGTGTTAAGAATGAGAGCGTGACATTTTATAGTCGATATCTTCTTCACGCCCTGTACTTACTAAACCGATAGTACTTAAATAGATACCAGGATAAATTTAATATAAAAATAGATTTAATTTAATTTAATATAAATTATAAATAATTAAATGAATAAATATATCTGTATAAATTACCCAACCATAGATTGTGTTACGGATGATCGCCAAGAATACCACTACATAAAAATACTAAATACCTCAATAAATTTAATAAACACACGCAGATCCAAAAATTCAGACATCTAACTATTTATCACACAAAAATCGAATTGAAACTGAAAGTATATATATAAAAAAAACAAGAAGGTGATTTTCGCTGCTACGTTGGTCGATTGCTTGACTATCTAAATCCACCGACGAGGCTCGGGATCGATTCCCGGTCACGGAAAAAAATTGTGTTTAACATCTAGATATACAAACTCTGGGTCTAACGTTTATTAATATTAACCCAACGTTACTCTGTATTAGAACCGACTGCCACCCATAATACATATTAATAATATGTACAGGGATATTTACAATTTTAAAAAGTTTAAAATAACCAGCAGCTCACTAATACCATGCATGCATTAACAATAACATGTACAATAAATACATACAGTACAAAAATCATTATATACTTCCTTGGCATATCATAGATTTAAATTAGTACTCTCTCTGTCATCCATATGTTAATACGTGATGCCAAAAATTTGGACCCCTTTTTACGAAAATTACAAGGACGCAGGAGCATAAAATTTGGCACACTTACAGTTTATGTGTAGGAGAAGTGCAGAAAGCTAATATTTTTAAATGATAATGTTTATAAAGTACATTATATCAATAAATAAAACATTGCCCACACTACCATTCATTTGACACACACAAACAAATATATTGATGACAACGATAAAAGATCACAGATGGCGCACTAAAAAGTTTGGAAACAAAGTATTTGGTCTTGAGAAATGAAGATGGCGTTCTTATCAACAAAATATTTAAATGTATTATGTTCGAATTCCGACAAACGGGCGACCTCTAGTAACATAAAATGTGTAAGATTAGAAAAATAGAGTACAAATTACTAAAAATGTAAAAGTGTAGATACATGCTGCATTACCACGAGTTCATTAACTTTCGTCATAGTGCTCCCTTGTGCCCCGAAAAATATAAATATCGTTTATCTGCAGAAATGTTGAAATCCCTGAGCGTAAGTATACTTTATCTTTAAGACAGGATAGCCCAGGGGCCTAGTAACTATTTTGTTTTTGATTAATAACCAGCTAACATTTTAGTTTGTTTTTGAAGAAACAGTCTTTTCTTTAAACAAAAAATGTCTGGCCAGTTAATTGTTTAAACTGATCGAGTGGGGACTCAATAGCAAAGTAAAAAAATATATAATTTGTGACATGTTTCAGAACAACCATCGAAGATTTGTGACAAAATTTTTCGAATGGAAAAAAATATTTTTAAGCGTTTTGCTTACTGAAAAACTGTGTTTTATTTACTGAATTGTTGGGTTGTATGTGTTTAATTTTTGTGTAAAAAAAAGTAGGCATCTCGTCAAAACCAAGATAAAAACTGTTATAATAATAGTTTCCAAATTCCAGGACGCAAACTAAAATGCGTTGGGTTCATTTTAAAAAAATACGCCTGTCTATAAAAAATATAAAAATAAATACCACTTTTCATTATAATTTTATAACTCAAGAACGGGCTCACCTATCCAAACCAAATGTTTATGTGATGTTCGCATAAAATTGGTAGAGCTTTTCTTTATTTATCATATTTTTGTAACAAATGAATTCAATAAATGGCGGATCATTTTGCTAACCCATTTTCAGTCAAATTAAAACTTTTTTTAGTTGTTTTTTTGTTTCGTTGTGTTATGCCATCATTCATGCGGTCATGTACGTATCAAAGCACTTACCGGGCCGCTAGTACCTGTATAAATAAAATAAAAACACAATAAATACATTTTCAGGTGATAATAAAACAATTTTTGTTATAGGTTAATAAGTGCCGCTGCATACATGTGTTCGAATTTCAGTTAAGCTTAAACATCAAAGTTACTGATTCGGTTTTTTCACAAAAAATCAGATTTAAAATAGTTCCTGGGCTCGTGGACGTCTTTTAATGCTTAGGGTTCCACATAAAAAATATACGTCTTTATATCGTAATATATTTTCAGTTGGTAGTAAAACAAGTTTGTTGACAGTGGATTCATAGCTTTTTGTTCTGAAACGCTGAATATAAGTATCTTCACGCCCATATCCTCGAAAACGTAGGCAGACGCACCATCAGGGCACCCACGACTAGCCGAAGACACTAAATCCTACATAGATAGGTAGCAAGCCTATCGCCAAACCGAGCACACATCCAAACCTGAGCAATATTTTTTAATAAGAACATTGGAAAAATCATATTTTCTTTTTGTTGCTCGACCCAATCTATAGATCTCATAAAGTCAAGCTCAACACCTGGACCGCTACATCACAGAGGCGATATACTCTGTCCGCTGAATATACTCGTATGATGTCAGAATATGTTTTTCTACTATACGTGCTACCAGCAATCAATTTGACCGCCTCGTTGGTCGAGTGCCCAGCGTACACAGCTAACTACATCGACCAACCGCGAGGGTCGGGTTGGATTCCCGACGGGGTCAGGCATTTGTGTGATGAACATTTAGATGTCTGCATTTTCTGGTCTGGGTGTGTATTTAATTTATTCTGGTATATATTTTAGTATTTCTATGTATTAGTATCGTTGACTAACACCCATAACTCAAGCATATAATTTGCTTACTTCGGGGTTAGACTCAATTTGTGTGACTTGTCCGGGGATATTTATCATTATTTCTTAATTATCCTAATAGGTCCTTAGGCAGTACGCACACTTATTGTGTCAGAGTTTCTTGGCTCAGCCTCTTTTAAACTATTACTAATATATCGTAATATACTCGTATGTTTCAGCTAAGTTACCGTGCATTTAAAATATTGAAATTTTAAACTTATATTTACTGAAAATTATCGCCATACGCTACTTGATGTTAGTATTTAAATCAATAGTACTTCCTTATCTTCGTATTAAAAGCCTAAACTTAATTGCATAATTATTTGTAAGTCCATTTGGAATAAATGTCGAAAATCATTTCGCTTAAGCAAACTTTTCAAAGCTCAAAATCAAGGATATCAAAGACCGAGGGGTTCGACTAAAAAAGTTGCAAAAATCAGACACTGAAAACAACAAAATATTAATACACAATACTTATTTATAAATTTTGTGTGTGTACTTATGTACACGCGTTAGAAGTTATACTTCTTCGGCGTAATAAGATAAAAATCTTTTTAAAAGTTTTATCTTTTGCCTTATTTTACATTTGTAGACAAAATGACACGAACCATAGAAAAAAGGTATTTAATACATTAAAAGTTTTATTATAATGCATTATTTAGTTGAATAAAGTTTATTTAATATTTAATAAAAACTAAAATGTTATCTATAGCTAACTTCATCATGTCGGTTTTTCGTGACGGTGGGCGCGCGCATCCTAAAAATTTACCGTCATTATTTTTTCCTAACGCGCCAAAAGAACTTCAAAAATATTTTAAGTGAAAACTGCTTAGAAATTAAGTTCAAAGAATCCGCTCTAACAAATATCCGTTATAAAGTAACACACTCGTACCTACATTTAAGTTGACATCACTTTATTTATTATTTTCAACTAGTCGTTTCAATGAATGGGTATTCATATCTATATATATATATATATATATATATAAATGAAACCCGTTTTTCTTGGTCACGGCATCACGCATGAATGGCTGGACCGATTTCACTAATTCTATTTTTGTTGTATTTGTTATTATTAGGAGAAGGTTGTAACGGAAAAAAATATTAAGAAAATATCTCAGAAATATTGAAAAATATACATTTAATTTTGCAGTTCAAATTGAATACTCATACGTAAGATAGGTCAGCTATACAAAATAAAGTAGTTTCTACTATTCTTCTATCATTCTATCATTGCTACGCTAAGGCGGTACGAAGTTCGCCGGGTCAGCTAGTACGTATTAAAAATAAACGGAGTGCATTAAAAGTAATTCATGCGCCTTTTTAGATATTCCGCCGTAGTGGCTTTTAAATCACTTCATTTAACTTAAACCATGCATAGCCATTCAAACTAAATGTGTGAAAAAAATTTCAGCAAAACTGGATGTCTAGGAAATTCAAAATTCTGCTTCAGCGAAGCAAATTGAAAATTGCAAGCATTGAAAATTGAGCATTGCAAGTTGAAAAAACTAGTATAAAACTAAACGTAAGCCCAATGCTTTTATATCATATTGGAAGGCAAACAAGCAGACGGATTTCCTGATGGTAAGAAATTTCCGCCGCCTAAAGACACCAAAGGTGGTAATGGTGCGTTGCCAACCAGGGGCTGGGATGTTAAGCCTCGAGCAAAAGTAAGTTTACCGGCTACCTTACCCTCCAAACCGTAACACGTCATGACGTTTTGGCGGCAGGAATAGGTAAGACGGTGGTACCAATCTGGGTAAGTCGTTGCGAAACTCTACCACCTAGTCAAATGTCACGATGTTAGTGACAGTAATCCTATGCTCACCTATTACGAGCTGCCTGGCAGGAAGGCAGATGGTCTATTCAGCAAAGGAGCCCGGCCCAACACGGGGACAAAACAGCCGTGAAACCAGAACTGGACGTCTGCAATAAGAAATGTGTGAAATATTTCATCCTTAGATTTTATCTCTGGACATTAAATGTTCCCAGAGGAAACGAAGTAGAAAATGATTTATGAGAGTAAACTAGTTTTGTTGAACAAATAAAAATTGTATTTAATATATCACTAAACTTATCCCCCCTGTGTCCCAGAATCCTATAAAGAATAGGTCCTTTAGTATAACTGCTTATTTTCCGCTCAGCTTGCAAAAGGCAAGGTGACTGTGACTTGGTAGCAAAATTCTGCAACAGCCACTTTATTCCTGTCATCAGTGCTATCTGGAATAGTGTTTTTTAGTAGGGTAGCCCAGGATAGTAAATGTGCAGGTACCACGCAGTACCATGTGCAGTACCATGGGGACCTACTGGACGTGACGATTAGAGTATGACATATTTTCCACGTGTCAGTAGTAGTTAGTAGTGTATTTATTTATTTATTTTATTTATTTTAATCTTTATTGTACACCATATTTCCATATGTTATACAAAAGGCGAGCTTAATGCGCTAACATTCTCTACCAGCCAACCTTTGGACCAACAGAAAAACAACAATGCAGGTGCTTGAAACAAATGATGACAACTATAATACAACCACAGTGCGTAAATCTACTAATATAATGTGCGTAATCTACTTATGTGTACACTTATGTGCCTGTTAGAAGTAATTTACGAGTGTGTTTCTTAAATGAGAACTTTGATTGGGATTGTCTTATGTGAGGAGGAAGTTCATTCCAGAGACGGGAGGCTTGTATACTAAATGAATTAGAAAGGAAGTTGGTGCGATGCGACGGTATGGAAAGGGTACGTGAATTAGACGATCTTAATTGGAGGTTATGGGTATCTGTGAGAAAAATAAATTTTGACTTAAGGTAGGCGGGGGCGCTATTATCAAACAAAATAGTAAACAGCATGCATAATAAACGTAGACGTCGCCGCTGCGAAATGGTAAGCCAATGGAGTTTATCACGATGCATAGAAATGTGATCAAACTTACGCAAACAAAAGATATACCTAATTGCGTTGTTTAAGAGACGCTCGAGCTTATTCACATATAGAGAAGATAAGTTCGAGTAGCAAACGTCGGCGTAATCAATAATGGGTAGAATCAGAGACTGC
>NJDD01004110.1:90962-128802 GCA_002245505.1 Calephelis nemesis
GCTTAATAACAAGGCCAGGGGAAGATGTAATTATCAAGTCAAGCCATGTGTCTGGTGTATTAATATTATGATGGGTGGCTTGAAGGGGAAGAACTGTGAGATTAACAAAGTCGAGAATGTTGATGAGAGAACGAGACCTACTTGTTAATTGTAAAAGGTCAGTATTCAAATCACCCATGATGACTAAGTGTGAGTGTAGTAAGTAAGTAGTAGTAGAAAAGGCCTTCTCTTCATAAATCCATCGTGTTACAAGTAGTCATGGCCCCAAATTAATGAAGAGAGAAAAAAATAGTCTTTCTTCTCTTATAAATAAACGTTGGCCTAAAGGATTTATCCCTCTATTACTTTTGGTTTTATTATAATGATGAAGGGCAGGAAGGGGTTAGACTCTAACCTAAGCATGGAGAGCAAGTTCTGCCCTTCAACATTATAATAAAACCAAAAGTAAAAAAAAGTATCTTCACGCCCATATCCCCGAAGAGGTAGGCAGAGGCACAACTAGGGCACCCATGACTAGCCGAAGATACTAAGTCCCACAATGTGATAGGTGGCAAGCCTATCACCAATCCGGCACATATTCAATCTCGGGCAACATTATTTTTATTAAACATTAGAAAAACCACATTTTCTTTTTGTTGCCGACCCGCGAATCGAATCCGGGACCTCATGAAGTCAAATCCAACAACTGAACCGCTAGACCACAGAGGCGATAATAAAAATACTAAAATCTAATTCCAAATACCAAAACTAAATTACATGTGTAAATGTATTCTATTTGCTCACAATTTTTTTAATTAAATAGTAAAAAAAAGGGTTGTGTCTGTCTTCTCTTATGAACAAAGATATCACAAAAGATACACGTACCTACGATGACCTTCTAAAGGATTAATCCCCCTAACCTAAGCAAGGAGGGCAAGTTTTGCCCTTCAAAACTAAGTTATATGTATAAATGTACTATATTCGCTTGCAAGTTTTACTTATAAAGTTAAAGATCCCAAAGGAATGGCGAATAAAGAAAATTATTTAAGTAGAACTCGCGTTGGAAATGGAAGATTCCTGTAAAAAGTTCTGCTGCTTTCATAAAGAAGTAATTGTTCTTTATAACCTACGAACAATAAGTAACTTTTATATTTGTTGAGGATATTGATACGAATTTTTATAGAAGGGAAATTGGTCAGCGGCTAGCATGATCATTGTGCCTGTGTCAGGAATACTTGTAATGTAGTAGCTCATACAAGCTCTTCATCATTTTTCTAGAAATAAAAAAAATATATCTTCACGCCCATATCCCCGAAGAGGTAGGCAGAAGCATACCTAGGCGCCCACGACTAGCCGAAGACAATAAGTCCCACAATGTGATAGGTGGCAAGCCTATCACCAATCCGGCACATATTCAATCTCGGGCAACATTATTTTTATTAAACATTAGAAAAACCACATTTTCTTTTTGTTGCCGACCCGCGAATCGAATCCGGGACCTCATGAAGTCAAATCCAACACCTAGACCACAGAGGCATATTATATGTCAGGCATATATAGATATGCCTCTATGCTTCTATAGCGCTCGCCTACGTGGCAATTTTTACATCCCTAACGTAGCGGATAAACTGCATAAAAGCTGCCTTAGGTGGTAAGGTTATCCGTGATACGGGGGTAAAAAAGGGCTGACCCGAACCCTTACCATAATGTCCTCTTATGAGACACGTGTCCCAGTGGCCAGCGCTTTTAAAACATCACGACTTCTGAGATCTTACAGAAAATATCTCAGTTTTTAAAAGCAACGCATTCTGGGGCCTTACAGATTATATAAGTACTGAAGGTAACTATTAAGTGAGCCGCTTGCTTACTTGTCTCCTTTTTTTTAATGATAATGAAAGGCAAACAAGCAAACGGGTTTCCTGATGGTAAGAAATTTACGCCGCCTAGAGACACCAAAAGTGGTAATGGTGCGTTGCCAACCTGAGACCGGGATGTTAGGCCTCGAGTAAAAGTAAGTTTACCGGCTACCTTACCTCCCAACCGGAACACGTCATGACGTTATGGCGGCAGGAATAGGAAAGGAATAGGTGAGTCGCTGCGAAACTCTACCACCTAGTAAGATGTCAAGCTTATGCTCGCCTTTTACAAGTGGCCTGGCAGGAAGGCAGATGGTATATTCTGCAAAAAAGCCCGGACCAATACGAGTTAAAAAGGTGGTAAGGTTATCTGCGATACGGGGCTACAAAAAGGCCGACCCGAAACGTTAGCAAATTTCGTCTTACGACATTTTGTTAACGTGTATTCCAGTGGCCAGTGCATTCAAATCCAGCTTCGAAGATCCTATTAATATTATAAATGCGAAAGTTTGTATGTATGGATGTATGGACGTTTGTTACTCTTTCACGCAAAAACAACAAAGCCGATTACGATGAAATTTGGTATGTAGGTAGCTGAAGACCTAAAATAACATATAGGCTATTTTTTATCCCGGAGTTCCCGCGGGATTGGGACTTACGCGGGTGAAACCGCGGGACGCAGCTAGTCTTACATAAAATATCTCAGTTTTCAAAAGCAACGCATTTTGGGACCTCACAGATTTTATAATGTAATGAAGATAACTATCACATGAGCGCTTGCTCACTTGTCTCCTCTTTCACAAAAGTTAGTAATGCGAATAATTATGTGAAGTGGAGAAATAGGAGTAGGAATGCAGATCATTGGTCAAGACGTTAGGGAGTTGGATCAAAACAGAAACTAGATCAGACCAGACATTCCTCCCAAACTTTGTCATTTATAATAGGTATTAGTAGTACTAGTAGGATTTTAAATAAAGCAAGTAGTCAATTTTCTAGACGGTTTTAAATACCTGCACGTTATCCAGCGACACCAACGTGGTAATTATGGATACCCAACTTAAGGCCCCATACTCAGTCAGCCAGAAGAGCCAATCACCGCGCTCCCCCGTTCCATGATTACTATGATCAATGGTGCTCTAAATTAAACGTCTTAAGCGACAAATCACTATTTTTGACACTATAAAAGTAATTTGAAAAAAGTATTAAAACTGAAACCCTGATCTTTTAGGTATAGTACTTATCTATGTTTATGTTAAATCTGGGGTCGATATTTTCACAATTGAAGTAGACAGGAAGCAAAAGCTTTCAAAAAAGGGTTAAGTTTTTTATTTTTTTCTATCGAACAAAGTGAAATGAATCGTGTTTTGGAAACACTAGTCTAGTAAAGTATATTCATGTTAATCTTTTGTATTTTTGTCAGCAAGATCCATGATTGCTTTGTATGAAAAAACCAGTAAACTGCTGACGTATTTTAGTGTATATGGCCCCTTAAGCCTGGGATTTTAAGCATTTTGGTTACATAAGGCAACAGACACTGGTGAACTTATATTTGTCAGTAATAGCAGAGATTAGTAAATATATTGTCTTTGGTAATAGGTACACCAATGGTATCAATCCGGCAAAACCAAACTCATCTCAAATGGTACCAGGCTTAGTCTTCCCGTAACTACAAATATATAGTGCTTAAAGTTTTATACTTACCACCTTAATGTATAGCGATCCTCTACCGTACGATTTTAAAGACATTTTGTATCTCGTACAACACCTTTATGGAACCAATAACCAGCGGACGTAATTTCAAATGAATGCCACATAGGTACCTTCAACAAAAGAGTGTACACACTCCTAAAACACACACACACACACACACACACACACACACACACACACGTCGGCAACTCATATGTGATACTCCTGGTTTTGCAGTTGTCCGTGGGTGATGGTGATAGCTTGCCATTAGATGACCTTTCCCTTTCCCCGTGTTGGTACGGGCTCCTTTGCAGAATAGCAGAATATACCATCTGCCTTCCTACCAGGCAGCTCTTAAAAGGCGAGCATAGGCTTACCGTCACTAACGCCGTGACATCTGCGACTCACCCGGATTGGTACCACCGCCTTACCTATTCCTGCCGCCATTACGTCATGACGTGTTCCGGTTTGGAGGGTAAGGTAGCCGGTAAACTTACTTTTGCTCGAGGTCTAACATCCCGGCCAAAGGTTGGCAACGCACCATTACCAAGTTTGGTGTCTCTAGGCGGCGTGAATTTCTTACCATCAGGAAATCCGTCTGCTTGTTTGCCTTCCAATATCATTAAAAAAAAGATGACCCTCTTGCCCGTTTGTTTCTTCTTCTATAAAAATATAATGCTTCTGAAGCTCGCTTTACACAAATTGCTGGGTAGGGAAACAGTTCATCCATATTCTTTAAATCAAACAAATTAGAACTAAAGGAACTCGTTGAAAACAGGAAACTTAAATTTATCGCAAGCAAATAATTACTTATAAAAAAAAGACTCAGATCCTGTATAAATATTCTGTCTATGACAGCCTTTTTAAGAATCCGATATTGACCGGAAGCTTCTTAAATTAATTTGATGAGGAAAGGTTAACAGAGTGGTATTAAAGTAAATACTTTGGTGGCCCAACGCAAATTGACTAAGGCGGAAGTTAATAAAATGGCGGAAGATTGTAGATGACACGGATATTGGAGATACCTTTAAGTAATAAGTATTAAATAGGTTGCGTCAGCCTAAACTCTTGTTTTACAAGAGCAACACCAATGCTTTTTAAGTGAAAATGTTTTTAGGGGCGTTGCGCACTTTTTTGGAATGGGTAAAAACTTCTAAACTTGCGTCAGGACACGTGAAATGATCGAAATTTCGTAAGACGGATGGAGAGTAAACAGCTTGCCTCGGCGTAGGAGAGGAAGTATCCTCCTCTCTTTCTACGGCGAAAATGTATGCCTACGCCTTCTGTTTTGTTTAGACGGCGCAGGGCGCTTGCGCGAATTTTCGTGTTGTTATTTTTGTGTACGATAGCGCAAAAAAATGAATATCTTATTCTACCATATAAATGATAGTACTTTCATATTGATAACTAAAGCAATTTGTGCAAAATTATTCCCCAACCATTCTAAAATATCAAAAATGCAAGACGTTAATATTCAAGTTTTTATTTCTGCCGGCACTCCCAGAGTGCAACCCGTCATTTTTTTCTTGCCGTCTTATGTCCGGTTCCTGTAATATAGAAACGAATATATTTTTTTACGAAAGACGGTTCTTTGATGACGGTATTATCTGTGAGGTTTGTCGGTAAAATACGAGTATCTAACTATGGTCAGTCTTCGTCAAAACATTTGCAGTCTTCCTACAACAAAATTAAAACTTCTTTCTTTCTTTAGGTTTTGGCCTTCACGTTAGTATTTAGCCATTAGTCAAGTAGAAATTTGCATCGAATTTTATATCAATTTCAATTAATTATAATTAGTCATCAGTCATAAGTCGTCAGGAAGTGTAAGGCTCTTGGGTAAAGCGGTGGCTTGTTTACTCAAGCTCATGTAATGAGATTTGGCGGCAACGAGGAAATACACGATACGCTAATTTCTTCATGATTATTTCATTTGTGCACTTTCATTGAACAAAATTGTACAAAATGCCACCAAAATTGACTAATTTCACTCAATATAAACACGAAATTCAATAATTATGAAAAAACTTCGAACATCTTTTCTCTTGGTGGTGCCAAAACTTCCAAAATTAAAATTTTCGATAAACGCTTGTTTACTAACAGTGTCTAAAATTAGATTCTCAACTAATAAGATGTTGCCAAGTCTCCCCATGTTGCATGTTATTGGTTGGATGCCAACGTAAAACAGTGTTTAATTAAACAAGCGTTTTCACGTGATAAGGTGGTTGGTAGTTATAATACTCACTCCCATCTCGGCACTTTTAGACAATCCACAGATATGGATTATGATTCGTTTATTACAGCAACAAAGGGTTAATGATAGTGCCCTTGATTGTCGTGTTAAATTAAATGCCATTTGACCACAGTTGTGTTATTATTCCATTGCAATGTAGTTAATTAAAAAAAAGTATCTTCACGCCTATATCCCCGAAGAGGTAGGCAGAGGCACAACCAGGGCACCCACGACTAGCCGAAGACACTAAGTCCCACAATGTGATAGGCGGCAAGCCTATCGCCAACCGGGCACATTTCCAATCCCGACCAACATATTTTTATTAGAAAATTTGAAAGATCCATTTCTCTTTGTTGGCCGATCCGGGATTCGAACCCGGGACCTCATGCAGTCAAGTCCAACACCCGGACCGCTAGACCACAGAGGCGATCTGTAGTTTTGATCTGTAGTTAATTAACTTTGTTATACCGGGACAAAAAGTATCTCGCGTCTATCTAAAAGTTCAATCCAATTTCCATTTGAAAACTCATTTGAATCAATTCAGATGCTAACATAAAAACGCAACATAAGTATAAACATAAACACTTTAGTAGGTAGTGAATAAACTTTAATGCTTGCTCAATATATTTTAAAGATCAAAATACATATTATCTTACAACTTGTAACAACTCAATCATACCAAATTGTAATTTAGAACAACACTATTTCACTTAAAAAATACAAAATGCTGAAAATATAATGAAAGCTTAGAGCTAAAACCAGAATTGCAGTAAAATAAAATGTAAAAAGTTCTGTTACAGTCACCACAATACAATAATTACTGTTGCAGAAACATTTACAGCCAAATCATATTGACAGAGTCTAGTGTGATATTTCGTCTTATATTCAAAAAATAAACCTCAATCCTAATACAATCATATTTTATTGTCCTTAGGGCTAAAATATTTCTAGTACTTAACAGCTACAAGTTTAGTCCGAACTGTCCATGTCACTTGCCTATAGTAACTGAACTGTTTGGCTAAAGGGTTTTTACTTGTTGAAGGTTGACCGGTGTCAAATGCAGTGTACTTTTCTTCAATGACCTAAAATTAAACTGGTGCTCCAGGACCGCCTTTTTTACCAATCAGGGACTTGTGAATGTGGCCACCTCCAGCAATGGTAGCTTTGATGAGACTGTCTAATTCTTCATCCCCTCGAATAGCCAATTGTAAATGCCGTGGGGTAATACGTTTTACTTTGAGATCTTTAGAAGCGTTCCAAGTTCCGTCTCCAACACGTCCATGACTTGTAGTTCTATTTTTGAGATGTCTATGAATTCTTCCGACAGGGAACTGTAATCCAGCTCTTGCTGATCTTGAGACTGCTTTAATTTTGGCTTTGCCTGAATCTTTACCCGCTTTACCTCCAGCCATTTTGAAACGTGTTACACACTGTCACTACTACAGAGAACAAGCAACACAGGAAAGTACAAATATTAGTAAGTACTCGTATCAATGTTGTCACATATATAATTTCTTCTATGTTCTTCTCGATATTTTCGTTGGATGTAGCTCATCAACCAGTACTTCAGTAATGACGCTAAGATTATTAAAGCATGATGAGCATTATTGCTTACTAGCTGTTTATCCCTGACTTAAGACTTTCGTGTCAACTACGAGATGTCCATAGATTCAAAGACTGCTTTGACTATATGCATATTAAATTTTATCAAAATCGGTCCAGCGGTTTAGCCGTGGAATCATAACAGACAAACAGATTTTCGAATTTATTTATAAATACATTATGAAGTATACAAAGTATGACTGCAACACGTTCCACTGTTAAACTTCCATAATTAGCATACATACACTCATACATATATTTATACCAAATCCCTTATGAGGTAAGCTGAGGGAAAATAGTGCCTAATTTTACGATCTTTGCAGACTTGATACCTGGCAATTGCATTTTAACTTTATATTTATTGACACTATTTATTTTCTTATCTATATTAATAATTTCGTCAAGGGGTACGGTAGACTCGATTGAAACCTTACCTGAATAATAAAACATAAAAAAATAATGATTTTCAGTCGACAACATATATCCGCAAAATTCGGATTGTCGAGTATTTTGTTAAATACGAGTACTATGTTAAATTCTAATATGTTGACAGACAAATCACAGTCGCCATCTTGGGTAGTTAATAAGCGTTCCGTTTTGTGATGTGTAATAGAAAATATTCCTTTATATGTACCGTTGCCAAATTCTCGGATAAGTACTCATTGCAATTTGTTTTGTTACTTTATGTTACTTACTTTAAACGTTGATTTAAAATAAAAATTATTTGTGTAAAAACTTTGGCAGTTTTTATTTACTATATTTATTAAACACAATGACTGAAGCTATACGAATGTATGTCGTGCTTATACCTTTAATATTTCTTGAAAACCGGTGACTACAGAAATATCTACCTACATTTTGTATCTAGATGTATATTATGAGTCACATTTTACCCGAGCTAAGCCGGGTTCTTAGTATTAATATAAAGTTTCTACGCGTGATGTAGATGTGAGGTTATGTATCGTAGATGTTTACAAAATAGTCTTGGATCGCTATATGTATAACAATAACACGACAACTAATTTTTCTGATTTTTCGAATTCAGTATCGTGTAACAGTAATTGATTTTTCGACTTTAAGGAACTCTTGACTTGTAACAGTACAACAATATCACGATAGTTTGCTTTTCTGGTCTTTATTGAATCTAATATCATGTAAAAGTATAACAATATCATAACAATTGATTTTTCTTGTCGAATTCATTGACTTGTAACAGCATAACAATAACACGCCAATTTAGTTTTTGGATATTTATCGAATTCGTTATCTTGTAACAGTGTAATTATAACACGACAATTTATTGTTCTGATCTTCATCGAATTCGTTGACTTATAACAGTATAATTATAACACGAAAATTTATTTTTCTGCTCTTTATCAAATTTATTAACTTGTAATAGTATAACGACATCACGGCGACTGATTTTTCTCATCTTTATCGAATTCTTTAACTTGTATCGAACAGTATAACAGTAATACATAAATTGATTTTTCTGATTTTTATCAAAGCTGGTTATTTGTAACAGTACAAAAATAACAAACCTGATTTTTTTCCGAACTTTATCGAATCCGTTGACTTCTAACAGTAAAATAATACACCCATCCCTTTTTCGCTCTTTATCGTAATATTTTGACAAAGGCTAGCAAAATATGATATCGTTTTCCTAAATTTTTCCTTAACTTTATCCCTCGTTTATTTCAGGGCTTTTATTTGCTCTAAATTGAGGTGTCGTTTGAATTTTTATGAGTTAGCCAATGAATATGTTGTTTACTTGATGTGTTTTTTAATTTAAAAAGCAAACAAGTGGACGTATAAGATATATTACCCGTTTTCTTTCGGGTCTGCGAAGTAGAATAGACCATCTGTTCCTGGCAAACATCACGTAAGAAGCGACCACAGGTTAAATATTTCATTACTAATACGACCATTGAAATAAGAGTACTTTGCAGCTACTTGCCTAGATAGGGAACCTCCGCCTTACATATTCTTGCCGCCTTAATGACAGTGCCACGATACAGTCCGGAGTGTAAGATAGCCGGTATATTTGCACAATTGACGTAACATCGCGGCCACTAGACTGTTCAATAGAGGTCTCCTGGTTTATAGACACATAAACCAGGAGACCTCTGTTCGCTGATTGCTCATATAAAAATATGCGTGGCCTAGTAAAGAAATATACGGGGCCTACACTATAGACCCAAAAAATATTATGCAAGCATACCTGAGGCTAGTATCTTAAGCCGCTTACATTCATTAAGGATGTTGTGTGTTTCGCAATCCCGTAAACAATACGGTGACACAGTATAAAAAATACTAACTAAATTCTTTTAAGTGGGAAAAATTTAAATCCGCGGAAATTTCAAAGTTGGTTAAAATGGCGAACTTAAAAAGATATTAAAACTTAAGACCGCATAACAGCAACAGAAACTGAGTTAGCGTTTAATCCTTTTTAATTAGGATGTACGGAGTTAGCGGTGGAAACATTATCTGAGGAACATTTGAAACTTTTATGTCTAACTGAGGAACATATCAAATAAATGCTTTTGTAATTCATATACGTAATCATTCTATACTTTATAAGATATTTTTTTTATGTTATAGGAAGGCAAACAAGCAGACGGATTTCCTAATGGTAAGAAATTCACGCCGCCTAGAGACACCAAAGATGGTAATGGTGCGTTGCCAACCTGAGGTCAGGATGTTAGGCCTCGACCAAAAGTAAGTTCACCGGCTACCTTACCCTCCGAACCGGAACAAGTCATACGGTTATGGCGGCAGGAATAGGTAAGGTGGTGGTACCAATCCGGGCGAGTCGCTGCGAAACTCTACCACCTAGTCAGATGTCACGGCGTTAGTGATGATAAGCCAATGCTCGCCTTTTACGAGCTGCCTGGCAAGAAAGGCAGATGGTCTATTCTGCAAAGGAGCCCGGACCAACACGGGGAACACGGTATATATGTGAGTCTGCTGACCACCCTACTCTCCTAAAAGGAACACAATAATGAGCACTGATGGCTTACTTAGCGTGATGTACTAAATGGTCACGGCGATTAGAACCACCCCTACCCCACCAAGTCTTCCTCTACAGAGGAATATATATTTTTTTACCAAAACGACTTTAATCAAATATTTGATAAAAAAAATTATAATAACAATTTTCAAATTTTCAATTTTTTGTTAACTTCAAAAACTCATAAAAAACAAATTAAAAAAAATTAAAACTTTTACTGCCGAATCTTCTTTATTATTTATGTAAGAAGAGCCCTCAAAAGTTGAAAAAAATATAGATTAATTAATTTAAACTTTTATGAGGGATTTTATGAGAATATAAAGCCTCAAAAAAAATTGTTAAATAATTATTGTATAACTTCAACAAAAATGAAGTTAACTAGTTTTCGCTAAATAGACTATATTTTTTCAAGTGTCTATAGGACACTATAATTTTTTCAAATTTTTTTATTAATATTTATTTTGTTCTAAAAAAAATATTTATTGTTGCTCGCTTTGCGCGGCGGCAGTGAGGCAGCGCTGAAACGGCCGCGCGGAACCCAATTTTCAATGTTAAATTAAAATTATTAATAATGGAGCTACAACTCCGGGAGTCGCGACATATCTTACTGAAATTTTCTCATTTTTTAGGGTTTTTTTGAAGTGAAACTTCTTTATCGGGGTTGGAAAAAAAAATTGTGCAAAATTTTTTCGTTACACGTCACATTTTTCCGTTACGCGCTATCTTTATTCTTATCCCTACCACGCGTGATTTGAAAAACACTTTCTCCAGCGGAGTAGGGATTGGCAAAAAACTTTATTTAACCAATTTCTGTAAAGTTGCATAAATTATTTTTTGAAAAATAACGTCATAAAGAAGTTTCACTTCTTCACTTCTTACGAGTGTACGCTAGTACACGCACACATTTTTTTTTAAATTTAAATTATCTTTATACTTTTCGAGTTACAACTACAAAACGGAGACACCCTTTTTTTCTCTTCTTTTTTTTATAACCATTGTAATTTTTTAGAGCGGGATTATTCCAAAATTCAAATTACTCAGATTTTTTTTCCGAATCCAAATTACTGACAACCCTATTTTTACGATTACAAGAACTATTTTTTGCAGGAAACTCACTTCTCGACCAGACAATTTAATTTGACAATGAAATTGTGATCTTAAGGCCCCATACTCAGTCAGGCAGAAGAGCCAATCACCGCGCTCCCCCGTTCCATGATTACTATGAACAATGGCGCTCTAAAGTAAACGTCTTAAGCGACAAATCACTATTTTTGACACTATAAAAGTAATTTGAAAAAAAGTATAAAAACTGAAACACTTATCTTTTAGGTATAGTACTTATCTATGTTTAGGTTAAATCTGGTGTCGATATTTTCATATTTGAAGTAGACATTTGCGTTTTGCTTTCAAAAAAGGGTTAACTTTTTGATTTTTTTCTATCGAGCAAAGTGAAATGAATCGTGTTTTGGAAAAACTAGTCTAGTAAAGCAGTTTCATGTTAATCTTGTGTATTTTTGTCAGCGAGATCCATGATTGCTTTGTATGAAAAAATCAGTAAACTGCTAACGTATTTTAGCGTATATGGCCCCTTCAGGAGTCGATAAAATACTTAAATAATATTTATTTTTTCCTACCTCAACGAAGTTACCCAACAAGGCTAAAATTGTGTCAAATGGCCCTGTTATATATAACGTATTCTCTGTTGCGAGCTCTGTTCTCGAAGTTGTTGATGAAAACATCCTTCTTGGAAAAGGAGTCAAAGTAGGTAGGTCTTACTTGAGAAACACGTTAATAAATACGCAGTATTCGGGAAATTACGCAATATCTTCTTGCCTAAAATATCTTAGTGATTAAATTCAAAGGTATATAATCAGTGTTTATTACCAGAGATGACATACGTCACAGAGACTTGGTCTTTAACTGTTTGCTCATAAGAAAGCTCAAGGTCACTTAACGTGCTTTGGAAAGGGCGATCCTCTTTGTTTCTTTATATGACCAAATCGGGAACGAGCAGTTCCGCAGGTGAACCAAATCATCGATATTGCCCAGCGAACAAGAAAATTACAGTTTCAGTGGGCCAGGCACATAGTATTGAGAATAGATAGCCGCTTGGGCAGAAAGGTGTGAAAATTTCTGGAGTGAAAATCTCGTGCCGGGAAACGCAATGTAGGACGCCTCCCTACAAGATGGAAAGACGATCTTAGAGTGATTGCAGGTTACCACTGGATGCAGAATGCGACCTCTAGGTGGCTTTGAAAATCTGATAAAGGTCTAAGTTCAACAGTGAGCGTGTTAAGGCTGATATGATGACTGATGTTACGGGGAAAGGAAATTGTACCGATCGGTGTGAGCTGCTGCACGACACCTGATGATGACTAATTAAACTGGTGTCTTAATCCAGTATACTAAACTAATGGTTCACCGTCAAAGGGCGATGGGGTCGACACGTATCAACGCCGACAAACGCATTGTGGCACTGTGAAAACTATAGTTTTTAAGTTAAATGTCCACGGCTTCTATGTTGAAAATGAATGCTTGAAAAAAATTGAAACATTTAAGTGCTATAGAAAAATGAAACCAGCTTAGTAGTTTTTTGTATGTCTAGAAGTAAAACAAAAATGTAATAAGTCAGTACCCATCTTAAGTGTAAGATATCAGGACTCTAGAACTAATAAGCTTTCCTACAGCTACCCTCACGGTACTAGCAAGTATCAACATTATGATAGCAGTAATAGATAAAGCGGTAGTACAATACAAATGAGTCGTCGTAAACATTTACCACCTTGTCATAGTCACGGTGTTAGTGACAAAAAAACGCTTGTTAAGAGATGCTTTGTAGAAAAATCGTTGGTGTACCTATATTCAAAAGGAATTAGGGATCCCATCATAACAAAGAATATCTATAATACTCAAAATTTTTTTGCAAATGTATTCATAATATCTACTTAATCTATAAGGAAAAAATGTAAGAGGATTTCTTTTCCATTAAATCAAATAATTTCCATTATATTTTGCGATTGAAGGAACTGCTATCCATCCCTTCGTAATCCTGTAACAGGATCAGGGATAATAAAGGTGGTATCTTTTCTGACATTTACACTAAAAGGTTTGAGCCTAAAAAGATTTGCTTGGATATAGTGATTCAAAATCTATTTGTGTAGTAAGTTGATAAAGTATGGCCTAGATGCGAACTTTAAGGGTTTCGTAACAGCAAACAAATTTAAACATAAGTTAAACATAGTGAAATTTCCAGAAATTGATTTAACTACAAAGATTTTTAAATTAGTTAACGATGTTTCAGCTATGATCTCGGAATATTTATCTGAAATGGTAACAAAAACTATAAAGAAAAACAAAATATAAAAGTAACGAATGTTGCTTAGCAGTATGGCGTCGACAAACGCTTCGAGCTGATGTTCGACAAAGAACAGGCTACCACAGACAGCGTGTGATATAAACAATAAGCAAAATTATTTTATTATTATTTAATTCTTTGTTGTACACAAAAAAGTCAAAACAAAAGTAAAGAAAAGTATCTTCACTCCCATATCCCTGAAGAGGTAGGTAGAGGCGCAGCCAGAACACCCACGACTAGCCGAAGACACTAAGTCCTACAATTTGATAGGTGGCACAACAAAAGAAACATGTAAAATTGACAAAAGCATTTCTTTCAGCAAACCTAAAATAAAGAAAATACTTAAAAGAAATGTAGAATATACATTGCACAATACATAAGCTAATACAAACTAAAACACGAACTGCGATACTAATCATGACTGAAATGCTATCATATTAATTAATCAAACGCTAAAACGCTCCATTACTTCCTGTTTTAAAAACTGCCAATGTTTGAATACTCCGAATTTCATTAGACAAAAAGTATATTTTCGAATCGGACAATGTACCAAACATTACCAATTACCAATATACCAAACACAAAGCATCTGAGGTGCGTAAGATTTTTTGTTTGTGCCTACTGCTCGTTTTGCGTGAAATGTTAGTGAGTACCTTTCTGATAGTGAACTTTGAATAAACCGAGGATGACTGACAGTGTTTGTGCAGACTTACATTTGAAGTAGCCGTACATAAATGGGAAAATTCTCATATTTAAACCCGTACTCTCAACAAACTCAGTAATATTGAGGATATATTGCGGGTTTCCAAATTACTAAGATATTACTATGATGAGATACTATTATGATGTAATGAATTTGTCATATTTTAATTTCAGCCACAATGGTAGTTTGTATGATTGCCAGCCAGGCCAACACGCCTTCCCTCCTTGATTTCTTTGTAAAAGATGGAGTCAGAGATTTAACTTTTCTGTGAAAGCGAACACCTTGTGCTACCTACCTATAATTACAATTAAAGTGAACTAAAAAAAAGGTTGAAAGGGATCTTCAGAAATGTAAAAATTGGTACAGAAGAAAAGATTACATAAAGACACACCAACGACCACGCTAAGTTGTGCATTGACAACAATGGTCGATATATTCAACAGTGGATGTAAATAATGTGAATAGGTATGCAAACAGTTTTTAATCATTATTGTAAATGCAAAAAAAAGTGTCTTCACGCCCATATCCAAAAGAGGAAGGCAGAGGCACAACCAGGGCACCCACGACTAGCCGACACTAAGTCCCACAATGTAATAGGTGGCAAGCCTATCGCCAACCGGGCACATTTCCAATCCTGAGCAAAAATTTTTTTTATTATAAATTTGGGAACACCCAATTTTCTTTTCTTTGCCCGACCCAGGATTCGAACCCGGGACCTCATGCGGTCAAGTCCAACACCCGAACCGCTAGACCACAGAGGCGATGTAATTATTGTAAATGATGTGATTATTGTAAATGAGCTTATTATAGTCATTGAACTTAAGCAAACAAACAAACAATATTAAAATTCCGTTTTATTTATTTAAATATTTTCAGTTTTTTTTCAGCACTAATTTGAAAAGATGCTGACAACACCTACTTAAAATAAAAAAATACTAGGAAAGGTTTGCTTTGAAACAAAAAAGAAGAAGAAAAATTGTTTCGTCACGTAAAGTGTTCCGAGTGTTACACTCATGAAAATCTTACACTATTTGAATCCTCATTATTTGTGACACAAACATATCTTCACGCCACGTCTCTATAAGCAGGGGCTAATTAGAACTAAGTACCACAATTTCTTCAAAACTGTCTAGTTTCATGCACAATTTCTTTTTCTTTAATATGATCCAACGCGTTCGATTTCGAAAACTCTTAACACTCTCAAAAAACATAGCGATTAAATTATTATTAAAAACTCCAACACTTCACACGTTTTGTATTTTAAGAAAAAAAAAATATCACACATTTGGGAAAAGGTATTTTGTTACAGGATCTAATAAAATTCACTCGCATGAGGTTTTTAAATTGACTTTTTATCTAGTGAGGACAAAACACAATTAATTTGAAAAAAGAAAGAAAAAAATGGAGAGAAATAAAATGAAACAAAAATATTACACGGGACTAAGCAGCAAAATAATACAACTTTATAACACATATATTTATTTATTCACATAAAACATCCGTCTTCACAAAAAGTATCTAATTACAAAAAGGAACTTTAAATAAGTGTACATCGTTAAAATTAAGATAAATTTTCATTTCACAGCACAATACAAACTCTTTGCACTCGAATAATCCTATCTCAATAAAACAACTATATCGACATCCAATAGAATATTTTTTACTTAAAGTAATAACATTTTTTTAGTAAATCTCTAATAATAGAATTAATAGAGATATTACTATAGTATTTACATAAAATATATACGTCAAAAAAAAATTCTACCACAGAACATCAAAGTTTTCATAGATATAAAACAGTAAAGTAAAACCAATGATTTACATTCTAAAATCACGTTAGGACACAAGTTTAGTAATTCGAAGTATAAAAGGTCATAGAAACACTACGGGATTTATTATAAATACAATAAATTGTATATGGAAGATTTTCTATTCTATATAGAAATTCTCACTACGGCTTTCCAATACGCTTCAGCGATTTTTTTACTTACTCTACTATATTCCTATAGTCTATAACTTAAATATCTCCTACATTATACATATCAATTCTTAAATTTAAATTCGGGGTAAAGTTGAGATCATTAACATTAAATGCTATATTATGTTTTTGTAAACATAAAGTTTCATTAATACACTAGGAAATATTGACTAGAAGATCTGTGCTTTGCACTACTTTAATACTATTATTACAATATATTTCTAAATCAACGAAATATCAATTAAAAACAATTAAAATCCCTTTGTGCTTAAGTACACCACATCTACAAGTAACTCAGTCTTAATATTCAGTTATTTTTTAACACTTTTCGTATCTGTTGTTTCAGTAATAGTATTATTAAACCTGTTAACCACATCTCTCACTTTTCCTTTATTTATAATAAGCTCTTTGTCATAAGTAGGAGTTATTAGTCCTCTATCATTTCCATTGCATAATGGCTTTTGATTTGGTACTGATGCCAGATTAACACCTTGAGAAAGTCGGAATTCTCTTACAGCGTTATCTATATTATTGATAAGATCTTTAGCAACAAAAGTTGCTATTTCATGTTTTATACGATCTCTTTCATTCATTATTTCCTTCGGTTTGTTTTCGTCTTTGGTTTCTTTAACGCCATTTCGTTCTGGACTTTGACTATGTGTCAGTGAGTGTGCTGCTGGACTATCGGGTCCTTGGAATGTAATACTCGGATTGTTTATAGCTGAAGTTTCATTTTCCTTATTTTGGTCATAAGATTGCGATTCTGTAGAATATTGTTTTTCTCCTAATAGCCAGTAAGTAGTCATTTTGCCTTTACCCTGAGAAAAAAAATTAAAACATTTTTTTTAAGAATCAGATGCTGCACAGTAGTGTAGAAGCCCAAAGGTGCACCCATTACTGCAATTTAGTTGATTACGGTACAATACTAAACAGAAAATGGAGTCTTTAAGCATGGTTCCTATATTCTACGAATCATAATCCATTAGTGTAACAGTTAATTATTTATCTAAAAGTAACGAAGTGTTGCGTGAGCAACGCTAAGAGTAACAAACAAACATACAATTTTTAGATTTTATAATAATAATAGGATTTGTCACACCAGGAAATCCATCTTTCTACATATTAGCCTTCTGTGGTATATAAATGTATTTTTACCTTCATTGTTATCTCCCCCCGACACTGGAGCTCAAAACAGTCGTAAAGGTCAAGTACTTCCTTAGTTTTAGGACTGACGTGAATTTTTAGTGCTTCACCGTGGGATTCCATTCTTGACGCGGTATTAACGGTGTCTCCAAATAGGCAGTATCTGGGCATTTTTAAACCAACCACTCCAGCAACGCAGGGTCCTAAAACAAAATTGACGAATTTTTATAAGGAAGGAAGGATTTTCTATTAGTACAAAATACACGATGCCTGTAGACAGTAAAGGTGCGCTATTTTATTGAATCAGGGGTTACTTTGCAGAAATCCATTATAACATTTCTTCCCCGTGTTGGTCCGGGCTCCTTTGTAGAATAGATCATCTGCCTTCCTGCCAGGCAGCTCGTAAAAGGCGAGCACAGGCTTACCGTCACTAACACCGTGACTTCTGACTAGGTGATAGAATTTCGCAGCGACTCACCCGGATTGGTACCACCGCCTTACTTATTCCTGCCGCCATAACGTCATAACGTGTTTCGGTTTGGAGGGTCAGGTAACCGGTAAACTTACTTTTGCTCGAGGCTTAACATCCCGGCCTTAGATTGGCAACGCACCATTTCCACCTTCGGTCTCTCTAGGCGTCCTGAATTTCTTTCCACCAGGAAATCCGTCTGCTTGTTTGCCTTCCAATATCATAAAAAAAAATGTAAAATAAGCCTTTATTTTGCTGATTCCGCGTAAGCAGTGTTACTGTTTTTTTTATGATATTGGAAGGCAAACAAGCAGACGGATTTCCTGATGGTAAGAAATTCACGCCGCCTAGAGACACCAAAGGTGGTAATGGTGCGTTGCCAACCTGGGGCCGGGATGTTAGGCCTCGAGCAAAAGTAAGTTTACCGGCTACCTTACCCTCCGAACTGGAACACGTTATGGCGGCAGGAATAGGTAAGGCGGTGGTACCAATCCGGGCGAGTCGCTGCTAAACTCTACCACCTAGTCAGAATTCACGGTGTTAGTGACGGTGAGCCTTTGCTCGCCTTTTGCGAGCTGGCTAGCAAGGAAGGCAGATGGTCTATTCTACAAAGGAGCCCGGACCAACACGGGGAAAATAATCCTCTATATAATATCTGTTGTGGCAAATAATCCTCCAATTGACACAGATTGTTTCCCGAGCTTTTACTTTATTCGTGTTCTGGTCGCGGAGGTGGGCGGTGGGAACGTTAGTTAGGCTTGTCACATTCTGTGTCGTTTGGAGGATTATTTGCCACAACAGTTACACTGCTTACGGGGAGCTAGCAAAATAAAGGCTTATTTTACATCTATTCTATTAATCCTATTAATATTATAAATGCGAAAGTTTGTATGTATGGATGTATGGATGTTTGTTACTCTTTCACGCAAAAACTACAAAGCCGATTACCATGAAATTTGGTATGTAGGTAGCTGAAGACCCAGAATAACATATAGGCTACTTTTATCCCGGAGTTCTCGCGGGATTGGGACTTACGCGGGTGAAACCGCGGGGTGCAGCTAGTTACTAATATTTCGATAGTATTGTGTTCAAGAGTACCTAACATTTGCAATTCAACTTTCCAATTTGCATAAAATCGAACTTTAAGAGTAACACTAATGGTCTTTTCCCCGTGTTGGTCAGGGATCCTTTGTAGAATAGACCATCTGCCTTCCTGCCAGGCAGCTCGTAAAAGGCGAGCATAGGCTTGCCGTCACTAACACCGTGATATCTGACTAGGTGGTATTGTTTCGCAGCGACTCGCCCGGGTTGGTACCACCGCCTTACCTATTCCTGCCGCCATAACGTCATGACGTGTTTCGGTTCGGAGGGTAAGGTAGATGGTTAACTTACTTTTGCTCGTGGCCTAACATCCCGGCCTCTGGTTGGCAACGCACCATTACTACCTTTGGTGTCTCTAGGCAGCGGGAATTTCTTACCATCAGGAAAACCGTCTGCTTGTTTGCCTTCCAATGTCATAAAAAATATATTTATAATTTCATAATATATGTTTGTAGGTGTATTAGTTGTATAAAACATTACCACAAGCTCGTAGGTCTTTAACGAGTTCATACACTTCCAGTAGATGAACTAGGAAATTGGATATTACAGAGTGAACTTTGAAATTCAATTTTGCGTAGCAGTGAGCTAATATTCAGAACACTTATAAAGTATTAATAACGTACAATATTCAGTATATTTATACAATACTACCTGCTTGTTTCGGCTTCACTCGGAAGTAAAAATAAAAAAAGCAAAAACAAAGAAATAAAGAGTTTTTTAGTTAAATTCCACGTCAAGAAGTCGCGGGAACCAACTGTATTTTTGAAGTGAAAACTTCTTTAGCGGCGTTGCGCACTTTTTTGGTATGGGTAATAAGTTCTAAACTCGTGTCAGAACACGTGTCCTGACCGGATGGAGAGTAAGCAGAGTAATTATCGACTTGGTGGTGTAGTGGAGTTGAAACTGACTTGATGAGGTCTCAGTTTTTTTTATATTTATTTCCAATAATTTTTCATAACATTACACAATTTTGTTTAATAAAAACTTTACACGAAAACCTATAGAGGTTTATCTCTGTAAGTGAGCCGTTCCCGTGTATGAATTACAATTTAACTGGTCTTAAGATAAGAATTTTCTAAATAAAATATTTTCAGTAAATTTTACATTTTTTGGTCTTGTTAAACAATGTTTGCAATTCAGTGGGTAATTCATTGACATATTTAGGAACAATATATTCTAGTGTTCTATTTCCATAATTATTGATTACATTAGGAAGTTGGTATTTATTTAAGTAACTTATTCGATTCCCGTGTCGGGAAAATCATCTCAATTCTAAAAAAACACAGAGGGACACTTCAAACTTATAAAACCCCTATTTCAATCGGCGCAGCGGTTTAAAAGAGTAAAATGTGTCTAGAAAGTTATGCAGGTCTTTACTAATGCGAGGGAGTTGGCGTAAAGTTTTTCTATTTTCTATACTAATATCATAAAGCTGAAGAGTTTGTTTCTTTGTTTGTTTGAACGCGCTAATCTCAGGCTCCACTGGTTCGAGTTGTATTTGCTTTTATATTTTTGTATTAACAATTCAGAATTAAATAGCCCATTCATCGAGGAAGGCTATATATCATCACGCTAAGTCCAATAGGAGAATAGCACTCTTGAGCAATGTTTAATAACCAAGAATTTTTTCGTATTGAGAGCTTCCGCTGCGTGAGTTGCGTAAACATGTATAGCATAATTATTCCCCTTTAGTAGTTCTGAGAAAAATTCCGCGACATCTATATATTTATCTCTAAGGTTAGCTCACTTTTTATGCTTACCAAATTCGCTCTAAAATAATGCATTATTTGCGAAGGTGTTATTAAAACATTATATTGATCTTTATCCAAATAAATATATCAAATAAAAGTATGTTATTAATAACTGTAATACGCCAGCAATATAGCAATTGGATTTTTCCAATTTTCTAATATAAAAAAAACTTGGTCGGGATTGAAAACGTGCCCGGTTGGCGATAGGCTTGCCACCTATCACATTATGGGACTTATTATCTTCGGCTAGTCGTGGGTGCCCTGGTTGTGCCTCTGCCTACCTCTTCGGGGATATGGGCGTTAAGATACTTTTTTTTGTAATACGCCAGCGAAGTCGCTGGTATTACCTACATAGTATAAAACAAAGTTGCTTCCTTTGTTCCTATGTCCTTTTGCATGCTTAAATCTTTAAAACTACCCAACGGATTTGATGCGTTTTTTTTTAATATGTAAAGTGATTGAAGAGGAAGGTTTATATGTATATTTTATACCCAAGCGAAGCCGGGGCGGGCTGCTAGTATGATATAATTTACAGGTTAAGTGGTGTACTTATGATTCAAGGCTTAACTAATTCAACTTATATAAATATAATTTTTCGGTATGCTGAGCATTTAAGAAGCAAATACGGTAATTGAAAGTGCTTCAACATTTAGCAACAATTTCAAATTACGCCATTAAAGAGTTTATTCAAACAAATCCCCTCACGTTTATTTGCCCTAATTTGCTTAAATTTCTTGCGAATCGTCTTAATATTTAGATTTATTTACGTGTCTATTTTTTTAATACAATGGAAGGCAAACAAGCAGACGGATTTCCTGATGGTAAAAAAATTCTCGCCGCCTAGAGACACCAAAGGTGGTAATGGTGCGTTGCCAATCTGAGGCAGGGATGTTAGACCTCGAACAAAAGTAAGTTTACAGGCTACCTTACCCTCCAGACAGCAAAACGTCATGACGTTTGTAACGGTAAGGCGGTGGTACCAATCCGGTTGAGTCGCTGTGAAACTATACCACTTAGTCAGATGTCACGGTATTAGTGATGGTAAGCCTATGCTCGCTTTTTACGAGCTGCCTGGCAGAAAGGCAGATGGTCTATTCTGCAAAGGAGCCCTGACCAACACGGAAAAAAATCTATTCAAAGCTTTCCTGGTATTGGACTTGACTGCGTGAGGTCCCGGGTCAGGCAACAAATAGAAAATTTGGTATTTTTTCAATTTTCTTATAAAAAACGTAGGTCGGGATTGAATATGTACTCGATTGACGATAGGCTTGCCACCTATCATACTGTGAATTGTGGAAATTAGTGTTTTGGTTAGTTGTAGGTGCCCTGGTTGTGCCTCTGCCTTCCTATTCGGGGATATGGGCTAACCGGGCACATAGTCAATCTTTGGCAAATTTATTTTTAATAGAAAATGCACATTTTCTTTTTTTTGTTGCCCCACCCGGTTCTCGAACCATGGACCTCAAGAAGTCAAGGCCGACGCCGCTAGACCACATAGGATAGATAGTTGGAGGTCTGGTTGTCTGGTAGAGATTGCTTTGACCGCTAAGACCGCCATTTGTACATTTTTTGTAATATTTTTGTTTTGTATTTAATGTTTGTGTTTATATTGTACAATAAAGAATAAATAAATAAATAGGAGATAAGTATACAAAACAATTCAAACGATGAAAAACGTGTAAACAAAACAATATCGGCTTCCATTTTTTCCGTGGCTCGAAACTTTTGTTGTAATGAAAAACAAAATGAAGAAAGTTATACGTGGGTAATAAGCAACGTGATCCTCGCAAGAATCACTTTTTTCTTCCCTTCGTCAGAAATATGGAATGGAAAGATATTTTTGGCGAAAATTATACCTTTTGTTATATTACGAAACGTTGAATTTATGGTATTGAAATTACAAGAAGAAATGAAGGAATAATGGTGTATTCAAGAATCTTATGATTTAGAATCAGGACGCTTTTCTCACGAATACCGTAATAAATTGTTGGTCCGAGAACCTTTGTAGAATAGACCATCTGCCTTCCTGCCAGGCAGCTCATAAAAGGCAACGTAGGCTTACAGTCACCAACACCGTGACACCTGACTAGGTGGTAGATTTTTTTTGCCGCCCGCATTGGTACCACCGCTTTACCTATTTCGTCATAACTTCAATGCCTTTGCCTATATACTAAACAGAAGTCTGGAATCAACAAGAATAAGTCTAGTATTAATTATTAATAGTAATTCGTAAAAGTAGTATCTCCCATGGTCGATATGTCGATGTGTAATTTTCTTTTGTGTCATAATTTTGATGTGCCTGTCTGTGTCTGTCTGTGGCATCATAGCTTCTACACGAGTAAACTAATTTAAATAAACTGATCACAGTTTTGACTAAAAACATACAAGTTTATTTTTCTAGTTACAAAAAACCTAAATTTAAAAATATGTTTGTTGTTTTTGTTATATACAAGCTAATTATAATATCTAATGTTGCAAATGTTTTTGTCAAATTATACATACAACAACATATTTAAGAGATATTAAACTCATTTTGTCATCTACGTCTATTCTCATTCTCACCTGTATGCATTCCAATCCGCAAAAGTAGTCTCTCCCCTGGTCGATGTGGAACGGTCTTAACTCTGACGCCTCTGAGCAAAGCAAGTGACATGCGCGCTATTTCAGCCGCATGCCTATTACCATTCCGCATTGGTAGACCAGAAACTACCATATATGCGTCACCTATCGTTTCCACCTACAAAAAATATAAAATATTGAAGTAATATGAAAATTGAGTCAGGAGAAATAGGGAAAGCTTTGGTTTATATCACAAATAAGAGGCCAGCGTTCAGCACAGTTGTGTTCCTTTTAAAAATTTTAGAAAACCGGTAACCTTACGTTAATGATAATCCCAGTCATCGGTTAGCAACTCTTAATTGGCTGTATTGTACATATTAGCAATTCCGTCTGATTTTTGCTTTATAATAAATATTGAAACATTTTTTTTATATTTAGAACTTGCTCTGTGCTAACCACCCGCGTTAACGGTAAAGAAAGGAATTAAAAATTTGAATCCACTGTAGCTCAAATGGTTAGAGCATTCGTCAGCTGGAGACGAAAGGTTTAAATTCTTTCTGGGGCGAATTTTTTTTTCTTTAAAATTTGGAGAAACATTGAAACAAAAAGATATAAAACTTATTTTATAATAAAAAAAATGTGTGCGTGTACTAGCGTATACTCGTAAGAAGTGAAACCTCTTTATGACGTTATTTTTTAAAAATAATTTACTATATGCAACTTTACAGAAATTGGTTAAATAAAGTTAAATTAGATAAAGTTTAATAAAAGGCTTTTATTATCATAGACATAAATAGAGACATTTGCCATTCCCTACTCCGCTGGAGAAAGTATACTTCGAATCACGCGTGGTAGGGATAAGAAAAAGATGGCGCGTAACGGAAAATGTGACGCGTAACGAAAAAATGTTATACTACATTTTTTTCCAACCCCGATATAGAAGTTTCACTTCAAAAAAAATGAGAACTTAAATATCCCACCTTATAAACATCAAAATTTTCAATAATGGAGTCGAAGCTCGTATATAAGTCGTTAAGTAAGTCGACAACTTCAAGAGGCGTAGACTCTGCTGACAACTTGGTGAATCCGATTATATCACTAAAGTATATCGTTACTTGGTCGTAGGTTTCTGCCATCACCGGCTGTCCCATTATAAGTTGTGAGGCCACAGATCTGGACAAATTAATAGGTATACAGTAAAATATAAAATATATGAACAAAAATACAGTATTACTGGTTGATAGCTTTGTAGCAATTTGCTTGGGTTGTCACAGCTTGAAGAAAAAAAAATTGCGTGTGTACTAATGTACACGTGTTAGAAGTTATACTTCTTCGGCGTAATAAGATAAAAATCTTTTTAAAAATTTTATCTTTTGCCTTATTTTACATTTGTAGACAAAATTACACTAACTATAGAAATAAAGAAATATTATGAATACAGTTGTCAGTTCTCACGCAAACATACGTGTAGATGTCCTTACTTTTACTTTGTTGGTACCTTTTTTTGAAAAACTAAAATGTTATCTATAGCTAACTTCATCATGTCGGTTTTTCGTGACGGTGTGCGCGCGCATCGTAAAAATTTACCCTCATCATTTTTTCCTAACGCGCCAAAAGAAGTATAACTTCAAAAAGTATTTTCACGTCCATATATTCAAAGAGATAGACAGGGGCACAACCAGTGCACCCACGACTATCCGAAGAACCCACAATGTGATAGGTGGTCTACCGCCAGCCGGGCACATATCCAATCCCGAGCAACGTTTTATTAGACAATTGGAAAAACCCAATTTTCTATTTGTTGCCCGAACCGGGATGCGAATCTGGGACCTCATGAAGTCAAGTCCAACACCCGAACAGCTAGACCACAGAGGCGATAACTACTAGGCTACTTGCACAGTATTACTGGATGGTGGTCTTTCAACAATTCGCTTGGATTATAATAATATCATAGCTTGCCAGAGCCTAACTTCGGATTTTAGAGTAAGAAGGTTGTCTTTCCAGCTTTAGGCTTGCAATACACCACTAGCACCTTCGGTATCCATAAGCAACTTCTCCCAACTGGCTAGGTTTGGAAACGGCGGTAGTTTACGGTAGACAGGGCTAAATTTATTATCATTTTAAAATTATTTGTATGTTATAACTCAATTTATAATAAGAATAAAACTATTTGTTCGTATGAATATTAAAACGTTGTGTATATAGTTAGTTATTTTATACTTATAAAAATATTAAATTATTTGCACACCACAATGTGGTAGAATATGTTGGAAAGCTTAAATAATTTTGTAACAACTTCAACACGCATATTCCGCAAATAAATATATTTTCTTTCTTTCAACTTGGAGATACTAACAGCAGATCGATTTTTTTATTAATCCCTTAAATAAGATATATGAATTCATTTCTTAATCGAAAATAAAGTACCGCACTAACTATGCGCTGACACCTACGTTAGAAACTTTAAAATGCGTTTGTTTAGATTTGCC
This sequence comes from Calephelis nemesis, assembly GCA_002245505.1. Classification (NCBI taxonomy): domain Eukaryota; kingdom Metazoa; phylum Arthropoda; class Insecta; order Lepidoptera; family Riodinidae; genus Calephelis; species Calephelis nemesis. Next base: position 116,877 of record NJDD01004110.1, read on the forward strand.
CAGTAATATATTTCGATTTAAATATTTAGCTTTAAATCATACTAATATTATAAAGAGGAAAACTTTGTTTGTTTGTTTGGTTGAATATGCTTAAAAACTACTAGACCGATTTTAAAAATTCTTTTACCATTCGAAAGCTACATTATTCACGAGTGCTATAGTCTTTGTTTCATCCAAATCGGTAAAGTAGAAGCCAAGTTACGCAGGCGAAGCTGCTACTGCTAGTTTTATTATATTAAACAAAATCACTAATTTAATACTTAGAGTTTTAGATGTGGACCAATATAAGTGTTCTATATATTGCATTAATCAAATTGTACAAAGTATAGAGAACAAATATTATATTCATAAAATCTTACTTGGGCAATAGTTGGTACAACAATTCTTCGCATTTCCTTTTCTCTTCCAAATAATCTGACGTCCTCTCCTCCACCAGAGCCTCCAGATTGTTTGCGTATTGTTCCACTTGTGTCAGCAGCATGTCCAGTCGTGTTGATGTCTCGCAGTCCCTTAGCAATAGAAGTAGGTAAGTGTCATGGTAAAATGGGGTCATTGCCAACCTGACCGCGGGTGGTAGGGTACACAGTTACTTGCCTTTATAGAAATCCACCACTTAGGAACAACCTGTTCATGCCTCCATATTGTCAGTGTCGTGTTCCAGTATGAAGAGTAGGGTAGCCGGTAAACTTGAGAAATAGGCCTATAATAAGCCCCGTGTTGGTCCGGGCTCCTTTGCAGAATAGACCATCTGCCCTCCTGTGCCAGGCAGCTCGTAAAAGGCGAGCATAGGTCACTAACACAGCGACATGTAACTAGGTGGTAGATGCTCGCAGCGACTCGCCTTAAGCCACCGCCTTACCTATTCCTGCCGCCATAACGTCGGCGCTTGCCGTTGACGTGTTCCGGCTCGGAGGGTAAGGTAATCTTACCCTCCGAGCCGGAACACGTCTCAAACACTGGTAATCTTGCTTTTGCTCGAGGCCTAACATCCAGGCCTAAGGTTGGCCACGCACCATTACCACCTTTGGTGTCACTAGGCGGCGTGAATTTCTTACCATCAGGAATCCGTCTGCTTGTTTGCCTCCCAATATCATAAAAAAAACCATTCCGATCACCAACCTCCGCTATTATAGTGTCTAAAGGCTGCAATTATCGCCGTTAGTGCATAGGATGTCTGCGACATGCGTTTCTTATCATGAGATTCTGTTTTCCTTTTTTATTTACTAATTTCTACAAAACTTTACAGTAAATTCAGTACTTGTACCCGTTACTCACATGGCTAGTGGTCGTTAGTAAAAAGTGGGGTAAAAGTATGTGTGAAAGTAAATAAATAAAAAAGTGTTAGCCGATTTTCATGAAATTTGCCAAACACATATAGGGTAACTTGAATTAATATTTAGGGTAGTTTAAAAAAAATGTTTCTGTGGGACCATTAACCACGCGGGCAACGCTGCAGGCAACAGCTAGTTCTTTATTAATAAATATTATTATATTATTATTTGTTTATGTATGTATGTGTAGCTTTTAATGTTTTTTTATTTTATTATTTTCGTTGTATAGTTAGCATAAAAGTTGAAGTTCTTGCACTTTAGAAAATTAATAAAATAATGAAATATTAACTAAAATATTTATAAACGTAAAGCTTAGTTGCCTTTCTTATGTTGCAATAAATGTATGTATTTTCGAGCCCGTATCCCCGAAATGGTTGACGTACAACTAGGACACCCACAGTTACTCAAAGTTACTTATCTCACAAAATATCAATGGCAAAGCTACAATCTATCGGGCTCTTTGTCCAAGCTCGGAAACGAACCTAGAACCTCATGTAATCTACCGAACCACTAGACCACAGAGGCGATTACAATGTTTGTTCCATCCTCATCCACAACTCACTTATTTATCCTGTGAATGTTTTCTTTAAGCGCCAAGAAGTCGGGTCGATCATCATCTGGCAGCGTCCAAGGAGGTTCCCCCGTCAGCGACTGTCGCGGAGATACTGACAAAGGCGATGTTCCACGATTACGCATTTCTGCATTTCCTGTGCAATAAAAAAAATTTTGACCCAAAATCTGAAAACAACTATATTTAGATAACAAAATAAAGTAAGCAAATTTTATTTGCAAATTGTTAAAAACATTAATTTTGCATGATGTGACAATAGTGAATCCAAACAATTTTCCGCCAAAAAATTGCAAATTAAATAATTTCCTACACCTTCTTCTGTCAAGTGACAATACTATTTGCATGTACATTAAATTTTAGAATTTTTAGAATTAGAATAGATTGAAAAATATTCCAATAAAGGCAGGTATCATACATGTATTTTTCCTCGTGTTGGTCCGGGCTCCTTTGTAGAATAGACCATCTGCCTTCCTGTGCCAGGCAGCTCGTAAAAGGCGAGCATAGGCTTTTCCAACACCGACCGATAAACGCAACAGTTGCTAGTTGCTAAACAAATAAAAGCAACAGTATGAAAAATTTTTTTTTGATATATTATAGGAAGGCAGACAAGCAGACGGATTTCCTGATGGTAATAATTCACGCCGCCTAGAGACACCAAAGATGGTAATAGTGCGTTGCCAACCTGAGGTTAGGATGTTAGGCCTCGAGCAAAAGTAAGTTTACCATCTACCTTACCCTCCGAACCGGAACACGTCATGACGTTATGGCGGCAGGAATAGGTAAGACGGTAGTACTGTAGAGGTTGCATTACGATGCAAACTCTACTGGCTGTTAAAGAAGTATATTTGAATTTTAAAAAAGATAAAGAACGCAGAATCAAAACGAGAATTACATTTAAATTGATGATCGAGAACGTATCAAATAACATGTAAAAGGAAATAAAAATAATATATATAAAAATATTCTTTTAATAATTAAATAACACGTCCCCGTGTTACAGTACCAATCCAGGCGAGTCGCTGCGAAACTCTACCACCTAGTCAGATGTCACGGTGTTAGTGATGATAAGCCTATGCTCGCCTTTTACGAGCTGCCTGGCAAGGAAGGCAGATGGTCTATTCTGCAAAGGAGCCCGGCCCAACACGGGGAAAATTAATTGCTGAGCTTTTTAATAAGTTTTGTAAAATGTGTACCACCATATCTATTTGTTATTTTTGGATTGTTACTCTAAAGAAATATAACTTCTTATACGCGTCTATAAGTACCTACACACTCTTTTTTCTATTTTATTCATATGACATACTAGCAAGTATTCATTCAATTAAGCATTCAAAACATGTATGATCTATATACATTTCATTGAATAAATCCCGTAATATGAGCTGTGTTTTGGGTTAGATTAAACCATGTTACTTATATAGAAGTATTTATTGCCTCTATGTTCTAGCAGTTCGGCAAAACACTTCACTTCTTGAGGACCCGGGTTCGATCCTCGGTTAAGAAAAAAAGTAGGAAACGTATATATTCAAGTTTCTAAGAAAAATAAAATTGTGCCGATTGGATATGTAGGTATCCGGTCGGCAATGAGCTTGGCACCTAACTCATTATGGATGTTAGTGTCTTCGGCTAGTCGTGGTCGTCGGCTAGCCCTGGTTGTATATCTGCCAGATTGGAGACGACAAAGGCAATCAGAAACAAGCAAGGCGGCGTTGAGGACATTATATTTATGTTATGAGACAGCAAACAAGGTGTCAGATCTTCAAACATAAAAAGACTACGATCGCCTATTAACACACCAAAGACGCTACTGGCACGTCGTTATCTTATAATACCTACTTACATGTTACAAGCGATGTATAAAATCCTCATATTCCTACGTTAAAGTAAAATAATTTTCATTAACAAAAGAAATTTAAACAACTATTACATCATTTTAATTAAAGTTACGGACGTATCTGCTACCATTAGACCGATTTTGATTAAATGTGGCTTCCCCTAAAACCATTAACATAAAAGAAATAAATGTCCATAACATTATATGTAAACTTTATCTGACTACAATCAAGATAAGTTTGTGTTATGGGTGTTTAAAGACAGCCAGAATTAGAAAAACATAATATGTATTTAACCATTTGAACCAGAATCTGGTAAATATTTGATAGTCGTGTATGCTAACCCGTCAAATAAAGACAAGGTCAAATAATAGAGATTTAATCCATCTATATTGTAAAAATTACTAAATCAACTACTATTTAAATTGTGCGCTTCGACTTTATACTTTTTACAATTTATACTTTTATTTTAAAATTGATTGACCTAATTTAAATGAATGATTAAAAATGATTAATTATGTAATAACTACTCTACATAGATATCTTTAAAATACATTCTGATTCCCGAATCTTGACGAATATAGCCGAAGCGCATCATTTAAATAGTACTACTACACGGTAATTTTAGTGTTGAGTCAAAAACCAGTTAAGCCTCCAAACCAACAAGAATAAAAAAATTCAACGTTTGTGTAAATTCCAATTATTTTCGTAGGTACAGTTCAATGTACATAATATGTCATATGATTTTATACTGTGTTTAAAAATAAAACATTTTTTTTTTGGTTACAACATTAGGATGCTTTTTTCTTACATTGGCATGGACGTAAGCATATGCCATTTTGATTAATAATAAGATACTAAAAAACTACAACTCTCCATAGCAACAAAACTCCTATCGAAATATTTTGCAAAATAATAGCAACTAACGAAACATAACACTTAAAAAACGTTAAACTAAACAAGTATCTAGATTAAAAATGACACACACTTAAATTTAAAAAAAAATACCGTCGTGTATATCTTTATTTAAACAAAAAAAAGATTTTTTTAAGATAACCCCTAGTTATCCAACGTTTATGGTCTTCATAGCCCATAGATAATCATAGACTATAATAATAAGTTGGCTACGATAGACAAATATCCACACACGTTTTTAGTTTATAATAGTGACATACGCAAGTCAGCTGCAAGTCTGAAGTCCATTTGATCAAAACGTATTTTTTTAATTTGGTACAACAAATTATTATTTAGATAGCTAATGCATATTTTCTTTGGTTTTTGCCTACATGAACATGAACGGATGTGTGTACCTATTTGCCCGTACGTTAAATATTTATGCGAATACAACAAACACCGAATAACACAAAAAGCCGCATGTGGAGCCGCTGTTATTACAAGTAATATTACTAGTTTCGAAAAGCTTGCATAAAGTAAAAAATAAATATGCCCGAACAATTGAATCTAACCCCAAGTAAGCAAATTGTATACTTATGGGTTTAGACAACGATTCTAATACATAAAAAAACCGTAAGTAGGTACCAGAATAAATTTAATAAACACTCAGACCCGGAAATGCAAGCATCTAAATGCTCATCATACAAATATCTCCGTCGGGAATTGAACCCGAGCTGGTGTAGCTTGGCACGTACTCTAGTCAATCGACCAACGAGGTGGTTAAAATATAGCAAAATGTAGAATACTGGCGGATAAATTGTTTTTTTTTTCACGTCAAATTTCAACTAAAAGTTACGAAATAAAATCTGATATCGTAAAGAAGCATACCTTGTCTATTAAATTTTATGTCCCTACTCGCTGTGACACAGGCACTTGGATACCTATTAAGTAAAGCGATTCAAGTGAATTCTCTCTTCATTCAATAACCCTTTTGGGTACACCTGCGACACACGCGGCGTATGTTATATTCCGAAATATTTTATTCTTTACATCTATTTGTATTCAGTTTTAACAGACATTTTTGAAGTAAAAACTTCTTTAACGGCGTTTGATACTTTTTTCGGAACAGGTGAAAACTTCTAAACTCATGTCAGGACACATGGATGCAGAGTAAACAGCCGGCGCGGCGTAGAAGAGGAAGTTTCCCCCTTTCTTTCTACTACGCGGCGAAAATGTATGCCTGCGCCTGCTGTTTCGCTTAGACAGCGCAGGGCGCTTGCGCAAATGTTTGTGTTGTCATGCTTGTATACGACAGCACAATAAATGAATATTGTATTCTACCACATAAATTATAGCACTTTCATATTGATAATTAAAGCAATTCGTGCAAAATCATTCTCTAACTATTCCAAAATATCAAAAATGCACAACCTTAATATTCAAGTTTTAACTTCTGCCGGCATTCCTGGATGCAACCTTTAAATTTTTAATTATTTGTTTTGTCAAACTAAAAGTTTATAGAATTTTCACATGAATTTAAATATGCATATATATTTAATCGATAAAAGTATTAGGATATTTGGATTTGAATGAGGATATGAGATTAAATACATACCGGTTATTATTTAATTAATGTAATTATTAAAAAAATTAAAAATACCCCAAAAAACTATCCTTAATATAACTAAGAACTTTCTTTTTGACGTCAGCTTAAGAAAATCTGAATTAAAATCAGTACATTCATTTAGGAATTATGATGCCACAGACTGACATACATACAGAGTCAAACTTATAGCACCCTTTTGTCGGAGCTTAATAAGGGTGGTATAGTTTCTATAATTCTTATTGTTGGTGCTTGGTGGAATTACATTCTTGAAAGAATATATTCAAACACTTGTACTTTCTACAATGTATTTTTTTATTTTTATAATTTAGCCAACCGGTTTTGCTATACAAGGCTAAACAGGGCTATATAATAATTGTTTTATTAGCTAATTATTTCAAGTGTGGTATACATTAATAACGTACTTCAAGCTTATAAAATCTAATACGGCGTACTCTACAATATCTGCTACATTATAAAGTACGTATATATGTATCCATTACTTCCTATGTTACAAAGTTATGTATGTTATGTGATTTTCTGAAAAGAGTAATAATAAACATTGTAAGCTCAATATGACGGATACATAATATGATCTGCAAGAAGCACATCTTTCGATAAAATTTAATGAATCTACTTCCCGGGATATGAGTACTTAGATACCTATTATGTAAAACGATTCCAGTGAATTTTCGCTTCGTTAACGACACAATTGCTTTCACCTGCCGCACTCGCGGTAGGGATATATTTTAAACCTAATGTATGAGAAGATTTGTCTACGTCATGACGTGTACCGGTGACCGGAGGGTAAGGTAGCCGGTAAACTTACTTTTGCTCGAGGCCTAACATCCCGGCGTCAGGTTGGCAACCCACTATTACCACCTTTGGTGTCTCTAGGCGGCGTGAATTTCTTATCAGGAAATCCGTCTGCTTGTTTGCCTTCCTATAACACAAAAAAAAGATTTTCTGTCTTATATATATCTTATATATATAAAAATCTTGTGTCACGATGTATGTTGGCGATAAACTCCAAAACTACTGAACCGATTTCAATCAAATTTCACATGTACCCGTATTTTGGTCTAACTTGAAAGAGGATAGATATCATCTCAATTATTATAATGAGTAAAAACAAATTAACCTATAATTACTGAGCCACAGCAATGCGTGGCTGGGCCAGCTAGTACTATATATATTTTTGTCCTGTCCTAAGATTAGTAAACGACCAACCCTTTTTTAAGTAATAATCAATGAATGCATTTTTCGCTCTTGTTAATAAAGAGTATTCATATTCTTTGACTTTTAGTGTGTACTTTTGATAAAAAGAAAAAGTAATAAAAATATTGAAATAAAAATAACTGAAATTTAGAAATGGTTATTGTCGCTAAAAAGTCGCTTACTGTTTGTACCCAAATAGCGCACGCGGATCATTGAATTTGTGCAAGTAAATATTTTGTACATTTTTTTCCTATTCAGTTAAATATTCTGAATATCCAGGCACAATTTCGAGCACTTATTTGGAAAGGTTTTATTTATAGATGCTTACAGATTTTGAAAAGTTTATCACAAACAATTAAAAGTATTGATTTAAAACCACGTTGGTGGATAAATAAGCATACGTGCCTAACGCCATAGAGTATTCGTATAGTTTGGGTTTAGTTCCCGGCAGTGACAGGCACTTGTGTGATAAACATTTATATTCAAAATTATAGGTCTAAGTTAGTGTTTTCTCAGTTTATTGGTATATTTCTATGTAAATATTTAGCCTCTGCGGTCTAGCGGTTCAGGTGTTGAACTTGACTGCATGAGGTCCCGAGTTCGAATCCCGGGTCGGTTTTCCAGAGTTTACTATTCATTCATGCCCTTTAATAAAATATATTCTTAAATAACATTACACTAAATCTAAATAAAATTATTTAATTTGCAAATTTTCCGCTAAAAATTTTTTTAGGATTTTAGCGGAAAATTTGCAAATTAAATAATTTTATTTAGATTTAAGTATGGATTTCCGCAAAGTAACGCCTTCTTCTATCAACATTACACTAACTTCTAAACAAGTTATCCAGTCGTACAGAGTATTTGATATTAATGTAGTCAGTTTTTCACAAAGGCTGTCTTTGAAACAGTTACTGTTTTTTTAATAAACATAGACTACCCAAGAAAGTAGACTAAGGTTTAGGTTGACATTTTAGTCTTTATTGCAGTTTTATAAGGACTAGAAATATCAGTTTGAGTCTTGGAGTACTTTAGTTTATCACTAAACGGATAGGGTAAAATAGTGAATAAAGATAGATTTGTACAATGAAATTGTTTATTAACTTCGTAATATTACAACTCGGGCTAAAACCCCAGGCTACGAATAAACGTTATAATAACATGCTAAGTCAAATAAGCTAATTAAGCCCTAAAGGGTCAGGATTAATATTAACGATGTATTTTTTTTAATAATACCGAAAAGCTTATTAAAAACCTTACTTGTTTTGTTAAGCTTGCAAAATTTTAATTAGATTTGTTTATCCTCAACAGATGAACGAAAAATGAAGAGGCTTTTCGGAAGATGAAAAATTTGAAATTATTTTCTCGATATAAATATTTTTAAAGCTTGCGAAACTTTTGTAAAAATAAATAAGGATTACGTTGTTTTTCTGATTATTTTTAAAGAAGGCTTTTTCATGTTAAGTCCTACACAAACGAGGGACAAGAAGGTCATGATATATAATTTCACAAAGTCTAGAACCTATTTCAATTTTCCTTTCAATGTTCGTTTAATATTCTACGAGGGCAAACAAGCAGATATTGCAGCATCAGCACAATTCCCCGTGTTAGTCCGGGCTGCTTTGCAAAATAGACCATCTGCCTTCCTGCCAGGCAGCTCGTAAAAGGCGGGCATAGGCTTACCGTCACTAACACCGTGACATCCTACTAGGTGGTAGAGTTATGCAGCGACTCGCCCGGATTGGTACCACGCCTTACCTATTGCCACCATAACGTCCAATGCTCGCCGTTGACGTGTTCCGCTTCGGAGGGTAAGGTAGCCGGTAAACTTACTTTTGCTTGAGGCCGAACATCCCGGCCTCAGGTTGGCAACGCATCATTACCACCTTTGGTGTCAGGAAATCTGTCTGCTTGTTTACCTTGCATTATCATAAAACAAAATGTTCCAGAAAAGTCTAGGACTGCAAATTCATCCTTATATAATAACCCATAGTTATATTAAAAATGCAAAAATGTTTATTACACTTTCACGGCTCAAACGCTTAACTTGATTTATGAAAATTAAAGTTGATACGCCGACAATTAAAGACTCAATTTCAAACTATTAAAAAAAAACAAATTTCATGTATATGATATAAATGACAATAATGGAGAATTAAATTTTGAATGAACATAAAGATATTCATTGGGCGTGTTTGGCCGAAGTAAGTACTTACTAAATTTTGTATGTCACTTACTATGCTTACAAAATTTTCGGCCGGGATATAAAATAAGTACTAACGCAGGAAGTATTGCTTAATATATGACGCCATTTTGCTTATTGTTGATGTAAACAAAACGGACAGGACAATAAAATATTTCTCATAAAATTATCCATTTGAAACTATTCACAGAAATTAAATTATATTCCTAAATTTAGTACTGTCAATTATATTCATTCTATGAGGTTATGTACGGGATATGATACGGGATATGACATAAACCGGTGTTTTGTGTTATGTTAAGCCAGTAAGTCTGTCCTGGCCTAAAAGCGCTACAGTCAGCTTGTAAGACTTTAATTTTTTTATGCTTACTGGCTTACTAAGTTTAGTAAGTACTTACTTCGGCCAAACACGCCCATTGTATTAATACGTGATGCCAAAACATTGGACCCTTTTTACGAAAATTGCGAGGACGCAGAAGCATAAAGTTTGGCACACTTATAGTTTATGTGTAGGGGAAGTGCAGAACTCTAATATTTTTCAATAATAATGCTTATAAAGTACATTAAATCAATAAATAAAACATTACACTCATTACCACGCAATTGACACATACAAACAAATATATTTATGATAACGATAAAATATCACAGATGGCGCACCACACAGTTTGGATACAAAGTAGTTGGTCTTGAGAAATGAAGATGGCGTTCTTATCAACAAAAATTAAAAATGATGAATGGTCGAATTCAACCAACGGGCAACCACTAGTACACAAAAATACATCATAATATTCTTAGATGACGAAGTCGCCAGAAACAAATAGTATAAAATAGGAATACTTTCACCCCAAGAGCGATTTATAGAAAATACTCAGAGTTAATCTTCAAAGTGAGCCATTAAGTAGATAAGAGGCTTTTACGACTATAAAGGCGTAGGTGTTAAAAAGATCAAATGTGATATTTTCATTAATTTCTACGTTTTAACCGACCAAAAAAAGGAAGTTGTCAATCTCGACGATATTTTTTTGTATGTTTATTACGCGAATAATCGGCCAATCACAAACCAATTTTTTTTTGCGAAATTAAGAAAATTATATAATAACGCAATTTTTGAGAAAGTAATGTAGCAAGCAATAGACAAAGGGGTGTTAACTTTTGTGGCGTAGTCAACCGTCGCCATTTTGTGTTTTTTATTCAAAATGACGGTGCACGATATTTCACATAAATATGGATACACATTGGATAATGTTTGTACAAGTATCTTCTATCCATTTTGCGCCGCAAATTTGAAAAAAATACAAAATGGCGGCCAGGCACTAAGCCAGGCTTCGTACAAAAAAATTCAATCCCCTTTACAAAAATTATTCGTTCAATGCCATAATAAAACAAGACTGATTTAAAATCTCATGGTACGAACTAAAGTAATACTCGTAGTATGAGTATTAGTATGAGTATGAGTATTTTATAATGGTATTTTAAGTCAAAGCTTATGGTAGCCGTCCTGGTCCGAATAGTAGCCGGTAGCGTCGCACCTATAACATCTATGTGCCTATAGGGTATGGCTATCTCTTTTAATTAGTAGAGCCATGTGTATGTGCTCTATCTTATCATAATAAAAAAATCAAATTCTCTAAAAAATTGCTTTGAGAATAATCTTATGAACAACTAAAAATGTTTCCAAAGTTTAAAGTGACTAAAAAAAGTTTGACATTAATCTTTTGAATTTTGGGTTTTTCTTAGTAGAAACTCCTTGAAGAAGTAAGCAAAACTTACGTTTGAACTTATCTTCAAGTATTGCAGCACAGTAGTCACAGGCAAGGGTGCAGTGAGGCCGCCGGGACTCCAAGAGAGGACTCACTGCACGTCGAGGACTGGGGGAGTCTGCACCACCAGGTGGCACTAGCGACATCTCTCTAAAACAAAGAAAATATAAAATTATAAGACGGACCTGCCATTTTTTTATCGCTTGACATTAAAAGTTATGTATGAATTACAGCACTTTTTCCTATTTTACATGCTTGCGTACAAACTTTTAGGCCAAGATCCTTACGGGGCAGACAGAGAAGGTCGATTCTTGCAAAAACTTTCTGGCTCTCTCCACTTTAATTACCCATTTTTCTATTCTTCTTGCTTTCTATTTTTCTTTTCCTGGTTCCTGAACCTTTTCCTAATAATAACTAACAGAAAAATTGCCAAAACTGCTCCTTCCACCACGTGATGACCACGTGAATTGAGGATTTATCAATATACATATATTATAAAACAAAATCCCCCCCC
>NJDD01004110.1:128822-139891 GCA_002245505.1 Calephelis nemesis
CCGCGTCTGTCTGTCTGTCGCGATTTGCTTGAAAAGTACTGAACGGATTTTCATTTGTTTTCAACAATAGATAGAACAATTCTTGAGGAAGGTTTTAGTATATAGTGAGTTTATGTTTTGTACAAACCAACGATATTACAACGATATTAGTCCAATATGTCGGCAAAAACTAAGCCGATCGGGAGCTTTCCTCGAAAACGCTGCCAAAACCTTTTGAGTTTTAATAAAACAATGTATGGTGGGATTTTTCCTCTTCGATAGATCTCAAAAAAAGTAAGCAGTGGTATATTATGTCTATCTTTAAAGAATAACCCACAATAACCGTTTTTTGCGTTTACTTAAAACAATAAAATTAAGGGTTACTTTAGAACATACTTTCAACAATACAGTATTACCCCTAATCAAATTAATCTGTTAGATACGTTATGAGTGTAATTTAGATCAAAATTGTCTTTTACACTATCAGAAAAAAAACAACTAATGAGTTATCAAAAAGATAAAATCTCCAGTTGCAAAATTAAATATCGTTGAAGCGTAGCAAAGACATGCGCGCTTATTACATTCCCCCCTTAACTTAACTTGAATAACCGAAGCGAAGCAAGGGCGGCCAGCTGGTCTATAAATAAATTAATAAATATATTTATTTATGGATGTTCAATGTTGGGTTGCACTTGCGACACAATATTTTATGTATATGAAGGCGTTGATTCCCATTTTGTTATCAGTTAGGAAATTCGTAGTCACTATTAAAATCTTCTGTCTTAAAAATGTATTATCACAATTTTGCTGGTCGAATCCTCTTAAAATTGCTTGACCGATTTTTGTCAACTTTTAAGGTATTTTTGGTATGTATGAAGTCGTAAAGTATATATATATATGGCCTTATGCATTTATTAGCGGTATATATATATATATATATATATATATATACTTTACCGCTAATAAATGCATAAGGCCAATAATTGACGCATCATCTTATATTTAAAAAGGTTTGTACGCAAGCTAGCAAAACACGGAATACTCATAAATATGTCAATAGTTTAAATAAAGAATAAATATAATTAATGTCAGCCACACTACAAGACGTTGGATTTTTCCTCTGTAACTGACAGTAAATCCCCCGCTTTTTCCCCGTCTTCTACGAAAGTGGGTCAACTGTTTCCCTACCAAGCCAGTTAGAGGCGAGCGTAATTCGTTTGTACTATACATGGTTACATTTAAAAGACCAGCAAAATTTTAAAAGACGACGATTGCTCGAGGGCTTACATCCCGGCCTCAGGTTTGCAACGCACCATTACCGCTTTTGGTGTCTCTAGGAGGCGTGAATTTCTTATCATCAGGAAATCCGTCTACTTGTTTGCTTTCCAATATCATATAAATAAAGTGCAAATAAATATTTAAAAAATGTACTAGTCTACTAGGCATCACAATGAAAATTAAATGGACTTCTACTTCCTTACTCTAAACAATTCATGTATTTTTTGAGACCCTCTCATTTATTTTTGACTTCATTTTAAATTTCCATCTAATAAGCTATTAGAACGAAATGTATTGAAATTTCATTGAAAAATTTTCTCTTCTTACAATAATATAAAACTTGTTACTCATAACTGAATCATAAAGACAGACAAATTATATCAACATGTATTTCAGCAACATAAAAGCGATATAATATTTTCTATTCATTGAAAAAGTTATTCATTCACATTTGCTGTAGTTATAGCAGTGCAGACTCTATGGAATAGTAAATTTGATTCAACCAATATTAGATAAGATCAAGACAAGAAAGAAAATTTAGAATAAACAGTTTATTTGCTTTGACAACTAGTTTTAAAGTAATTTTATACTTAAATTGACTAGCTTTAGAAACAAAGAAAATTATTTAGTATGCGACATTGAAATCAGTAAATTTAAAATTCCAATTTTTAAAAATATACATGTCTTATTTATAAATCGTTACAGAAAAAGAAGGGATTGTAATTTGGAAGTGGCATCATAGCTTTTGACTGAACGAAAATATTTCGATGAGGGTTTTTTGTTCGGAAGCTGACATGATCTAGATTCTAGATTCTAGACTCTAGAATACTCAAATACTCAAAGTGTGCTCAAAGTACTCAAAGTGTACAGTCAGCGATACTCAAAGTGTGTTCCGCGGAACCCTAGGGTTCCACGATACCCCTGTAGGGGTCCCACGAGAATTTAGAAAAAAAAATGCAAAAAATCTCTCAACGATTTTTGGTGCAGAATCCGTGTTGAATATCCAATGCTTGCGCAAAATGGCTCTCAATATTCTATTCCCGTTCCCGACAACATATTTGTGCGAAACAGGATTCTCAACATATGCAGTCACAAAAACAAAATACCGCAATAGACTGGACGCCGAACCTGATATGAGACTTCAAATGTCCTCTATCAAACCTGATATCAATCAATTGATGAAAAAAAAAACAGTTTCATACTTCCCATTAATTCGATTTTTTTATTGTCTTCTAATATTATAAGTACTTGTTATGTAACTGTTACATTGTACTTTAATTATGCTTTAATTAAAGAATACACTTTTAAAACTATTGTTTTATTATATGGTTCCGTCAAGGATTTTGCTTTCCAAAAGGGTTCCTTCACCAAAAAAGATTGAGAACCGCTGTTCTAGAGGGTTCTTAGTTTCAATACATATAGGTGTCATCGTGGGTTATTGAATAAAGTACTTTTGCCTAAGATGGCCCAGTTCTTAAAATGGCCCATTTTCAATATATTTTATATTTCAATAGTTTAAATTACTACCGGCTAATGATACCTGATAATGAATATGGTATTAATTTAAACTTTTTCAAACTTTAAAAAATACTAAATATTGAAAATGGGCCTTCTTAATAACTAGGCCATCTTAGACGCAAGTATCTTACTTGAAATTTCAGAGTTATTAACTAAGCTATTTTACCTAATCGATAGATGTTTGTTTATCTTTAGCCAGGTCTTATGATAGTATTGCCCCTGTTGGTCCAGACCGTAGAATATACCATCTGCTTCTTTGCTAGGCACCTCGTAAGAGGCGAGCACTGGTTTAAATATATGCCAGTACCAACAAGACCATTGGTGGAAAATTGCTGTGCAAACAATTTTCAGGTAGGGATCGACTGCCTTACGTATTCCTGCCACCATAATGGCTCTGTCATGTTTCGGTCTGGTAGGTAGAGTTGCCGGTAGACTTACGAAATAGGATAAACATCCCTGTTGCAGAACAGCGACCTATCTAAACCTACATTTGAGTCATTAGAAACAATTTATTCACAACACTTGTACTTTCCACAATATATTTTTTACTTTTATAGTCAACTGAACAGTTATATAGCCCTGATGATGCTTAAATAGCAAAACCGTTTGGCTAAACTATAAAAAACATATTGTGGAAAGTATAAAATGTTGTGAATAAATTGTTTCAAGAATGGAATTCCACCAAGCACCAACGATAAGAAGTACAGAAACTAAGTCATTAGAATTTCATTGAAGAAAATTTCTCATATGAACTGTTCTTTAAGCCATTTCATCTCCCCATTTTACAAACCTGATTTACATTCAAAAGGAACATGTATGAATTGTGCTGGGTTCTATAAGCGCTATAAACCATTGTAGAGCTCATTCCAAACAAGAAAGCTTTGTCATTTAAAACATTTAATGTTTTTGTATTATGCGACTCCAGTAGCTCACCTCTACGGTTTTATTTATGATAAAATAAAACTTGCCCTAAATACAAAGAAAACTTTTGTGAGTGTACTTTTAATGAAACATAATTTATACATGGTGAAACTACTAAAACCGTCTTTCCGATATATCAGAAACCCCGGCTTCGCACAGAAAAAAAATGTTGTTTTTCCTATCCGCACATTTGAACGGATTAAAAAGTATCCAAAATACGTCTACCAACCACCGTCTATCGTAATATGATAAGTACGGAAGAAGAATTCTTACTACTCGTTATCCGTAGGAATTAAGAATTTTCCCGCGGTAAATAATAGTCTATGTTCATCAAGGATAATGACCGTAATTGGTAGAAAAGACGTCACTTCCCGGAAACCCATAGTTAAATCTAGGACTTAGGAATAACGTCGGCTTCTGAAAATATTTATTTACTAGATAAGAACCCGGCGTAGCTCGGGTAAAATGTGACTCTTAATATACATTTAGGTGCAAAATGTAGGTAGACATTTCTGTAGTCACCAGTTTTCAAGGAATATAAAAGGTATAAGCAAGACATAGATTCATATAGTTTCATTCATTGTGTTTAATACATATGGTAAATAAAAACTGCCAAAGCTTTTACACAGTTTTTTTTTATTTAAAGTAAAGTAACATAAAGTAACAAACAACGCAATGAGTATTAATTATCCGAGAATTTGGCAACGGTACTTATAAAGGAATATTCTCTATTATACATCACAAAACGGAACGCTTATTAACTACCCAAGATGGCGACTGTGATTTTTCTGTCAAGTGTCAACACATTAGAATTTAACATAGAATTTAACAAAATACTCGACAATCCGAATTTTGCGGATATATGTTGTCGACTCAAAATCATTATTTTTTTATGTTTTATTATTCAGGTAAGGTTTCAATCGAGTCTACCGTACCCTTTGACGAAATTATTAATATAGATATAATCGGTTCAGTAATTTCAGATCTTATTATTAGTATTACTTAGCTTACAAACAAAACATCTGATCTTAAAACAAACCAATATCATATTACAATCAAATCCTTCCTCTTCACTAAATTGTATGTAAAAAAGTCGCTTTCTCTGTCTCTTTTATGTTTAAATCTTTAAAACTACAAATCAGATTTTCATGCAGTTTTGAAAAGGAATATAAAGTGATTGAATAGGAAGCTTTATATGTATATTTTATACCCATGTGAAGCCGGGGCGGGCCGTTAGTATTGTGTATGAGTATATAGTATAGATATACCTAGTAAAGAAAATAAAATGAAAGAGCTTTAATATTATTTCAATCTTTACAAATGCATCTAACACGACTTTACAATTTATATTCACCTTATTTTAGAAAACAACTCTAGACTTCAACAAATAACTAGAAAACTTTATGTGAAAGGTTGATTTAAAACTTGTTGCATTTAGTTCTCCTGTCTTTCGGTTTAGTTTGGACAAGTGTTCGAACGTAACAACGGAGTTCAAAGTTCATACATATGCAGGGTAACTTTTAAACGACCATCCAAATGACATTTTTTTTAAATTTTAAATATCAGTTTCTGGTGGAAACTTACTATACAAATATATAATAATTAAATACTAGATAAATATATAATAATTGACGCTATGAACTATACTAAAACAATTTTTTTTATGTTATAGGAAGGCAAACAAGCAGGCGGATTTCCTGATGGTAAGAAATTCACACCGTCTAGAGACACCAAAGATTTTAATGATGCGTTGCCAACCTGAGGTCAGGATGTTAGGCCTTGAGCAAAAATGATTTTACCGGCTACTTTACCCTCCGAACCGGAACACGTCATGACGTTATGGCGACAGGAATTGGTAAGGCGGTGGTACCAATCCAGGCGAGTCGCTGCGAAACTCTACCACCTAGTCAGATGTCACGGTGTTAGTGATGATAAGCCTATGCTCGCCTTTTACGAGCTGCCTGGCAAGAGAGGCAGATGGTCTATTCTGCAAAGGAGCCCGGACCAACACGGGGAACATTATAAGGTATCTGTCTTGAATTTACAATTTTATTTTAAAAATAAAATTTGGTTGAAGTAATTACTTGAATGAGAGTAAATAAATAAGTATATAATAAAAATAATAATGATAAAAATTATGCAAATTATCATAGTATTATGTTAGCTTAAGGCTGTACAAAGTGAACGCTTTGCTTAAATCTATTTGACAACTAAAGCCCTTGGGCTATTGACAACTAACTACTATGGACTTCAAGTTGATTATTTTATTTCAAACTAGCTGTCCCGGCGAACTGCGTTCCACCCACTCCGTTTGTATGGGAAAATTTTAAATGTTGGTTTTCCTAGTTTCCTCGCAGTTTTCTCTGTTTTCTTATCTTTTCAACCTTCCCTGGACTTCTATAAATAATTCAAAACCAAAAGGAGCCAAATCGGTCCAGCCGTTTTCGAGTTTTAGCGAGGCTAACGAACAGCAATTGATTTTTATATATATAGACTAGCTGACCCAGCAAACTTCGTATCGCTTGACATTAATGCTTAGACAGTAGCGCAGTCTGTCGTATCCGATGTGAAACATACTAAAATCAACAACTACTTATTATTAAAAAATTAATTAAAAAAACATTTTCCAGTGGACCAAATTGTGAATTTAAACCATTTTCGAATTCCCTAGAACACATACAAAAAGTTTCATCGACATTGGTCCAGTCGTCTAGAAGGAGTTCAGTGACATACACACTAACAGAAGAATTATATATATAAAGATTAAGATATTCATAAATTAGTTAAGAATGGTTATAATAAGTTTTTCATAGTTACCTTAAAAAAAATATAGTATCTACGACAAGGTCAAGCACAGACGCTATGTCTATATGACGAAGTCAAGCTTATGATATAAGCACAATTTTTCCACATACCTAACACATTTTTATATTTCGATCTATCTTGTTTTCGCTGCTTTTAGACCGTAAAAAATGCACAGATTTTAAGATGCACTCTTAGCGTTGCCACATACTTACATTCTGAATTGAATTTAATAAACTCAAAACGAAATTTCGTACATATCAAATCAACATAAAGTAATCTTTCTATGTATTAGAATCGTTGACTAACACCTATGCAAGCTTTTAATTTGCTTACTTTGGGGTAAGATTCAATTTGTGAAACTTGCACAGAAATAGCTATTTATCTTTATTTATTCATTGAATTGCATACTCTGCTAATAGAAACTTGCTATATTTGAGACCGTACCTGCAAAATCAATGTATTTTAGTTCTTAGAGAATACCTTATTATACGCCTATAAACATTCAAGCAAAACGTTTCTAATTTTTTTCAATAAATGTTCCTGGACAAGTTACACAAATTGCAAAAAAAAACAAATTATAATATGCTTGTGTTATGGGTGTTAGTTAACGATACTAATACATAGAAATTCTTAAACAGATACCAGAATAAATTTACTAAACACCCAAAACCGGAAATGCAGACATCTAAAAATAATTTATAATAAAGTAAAAAAAAAAGTGTCTTCACGCCCATATCCCCGAAGAGGTAGAGGCAAGACAGATGCACAACCAGGGCACCCACGACTAGCCGAAGATACTAAGTCCCACAATGTGATAGGTGGTAAGCCTATCGCCAACCGGGCACATATCCCGAGCAACTTCTTTTTTAATTAGAAAATTGGAGAAACCCAAATTTCTTTGTGTTGCCCGACCCGGGATCACATCCGGAACCTCAGGCAGTCAAGTCCAACAACTGAACCGATAGACCACGGAGGTTAATTTCTAATAATGATAGGGTTTAATTGCCCAAGTGTAAAAATATAAATTGCTTTGAATATCTTGAAAGGTTTAAGCTTTTTAATGTATTAAAGAGACAGACACAAATGGCTACTTTGTTTCACATTTGGACTACTGTAATTTCGAAATTAGGTCCGGGCTGAGATGTTTCCTGACATAACTGTAAAAGAAGGATTAGCATATTATTTACTCAAAGTGGCATTCCGAGGAACTGTAAGCCTTTGATTAAGTAAATTATTCAGACCCGCTTTAAAGAGAAGCCAGAATGTAATGTTGGAAAAATGGGTTAGTTTTAAACTATAAACTGTTCAGCATTTATGACCACCTCGTTGGTCGAGTGGCTAGTGTACACGCCTAACTACATCGACCAACCGTGAGGCTCAGGTTCGATGTCCGACGGGGGCAGGCATTTGTGTGATGAACACTTAGATGTCTGCGTTTCCGGATCTGGGTGTTTATTAAATTTATTCTGGTATCTAAGTATTTCTATGTATTAGTATCGTTGTGCTTATTATATGCTTGTGTTATGGGTGTAAGTCCACGATTCTAATACACAGAAATACTTAAATATATACCAGAATAAATTTAATAAACACCCAGACCCGCAAATGCAGACATCTCAATGTTCATCACACAAATGCCTGCCCCCGTCGGGAATACACGAGCCTCGCGGTTGATCAGTGTAGTTAGGCGTGCACGCTAACCACTCGACCAACGAGGCGATCAATTTCCGATCCGGTTATGCATGTCGTCGGCAACATTAGGTCACACACCGAAAACCAACAATAGCTCAAATGATTTATGCTGACCCAATTCAGAGCTAATGCTAATGGATTTTGACGCATTATTAAAACCTAATTACCGGATATGTATTTACATATGTATATCACGCCATAACACTCAATCCGCATGATGCATACGTATGATAAAATATCTTCACGCCCATATCCCCGAAGAAGTAGGCAGAGGCACAACTAGGGCACCCACGACTAGCCAAAGGCACTAAGTTCCACAATGTGATAGGTGGCAAGCCTATCGCCAACCGGGCACCTTTCCAATCCCGACCAAAATTTTTTTTTATTATAAAATTGGAAAAATCCAAGTTTCTTTTTATTGGCCGACCCGGGATTCGAACCCGAGACCTCATGCAGTCAAGTCCAACACCCGGACCGTTAGACCACAGAGGCGATAGCGTATGATTTACGCGTTTAATTGACCCCAAGAAGTCAAATTTGATTTTAGAGGCGCGGAGTTTTATTAATTTTATTTTGCTCTTTCGCGGAACCGCGCAATTCTCGTAAAAAGGGGTCCAAAGTTTTTGTTAAACAAAGTTTTGTTATTTTGATAAATATTTTACATCATACTGTATCTAGTATCTCTACTATCAGTAGATAACGATATCTATATATTAATATTCATATTTTTAAAAAAAGAAACAGTTGTACTGTTTTACTTATCACTTATAATTTATTACTTTGTAATTAATAGCCTACTGGTTTCGCTTATACAGCATCATCAGGGCTAAAACTTAAACTTTAAAACTTAAACTTAGAGTAGTTTAAGTTTTAGCCCTGATGATGCTGTATAAGCGAAACCAGTAGGCTATTAATTACAAAGTAATAAATTATAAGTGATAAGTAAAACAGTACAAGTGTTTCTTTCTTTAAAAATATGAATATTTGGAAGTTTTACCAAGTGCCGACGATGGAAAATATCAAATATATATTAATACGTGATGCCAAAACTTTGGACCCTTTTTAACAAAACTTGCGCTGACGCAGGAGCATAAAATTTAGCACACATAGAGTTAATGTGTCGGAGAAATGCAGAATGCTAATTTTATTTAAAAAAAAATGCTTATAAACATTAAATCAATAAATAAAACATTACCCACACTACCATGCTTTTAACACACATAAAAAATATATTGATGTTGACGACAAAAGATCACAGATGGCGCACTAACTATTCAGGAAACAAAGTAGAGTTGGTCTTGAGAAATGAAGATGGCGTTCTTATCCACAAGATATTAAAATTTAGATATAAAAATTAAAATGGTCAAATTTCGACCAATGGGCGACCACTAGTACGTACATAAGCTAATAAGGAACGAAAGGTTCTACTTTATTTAAGGGTTTAAGGGTTTCATAACTACTTTATAATTACATTATTACAATAATCCTAGATATGTATATATCCTTTTCCCCGTGTTGGTCACCGTCACTAACACCGTGACATCTGACTAGGTGGTAGAGTTTCGCAGCGACTCGCCCTGTTTGGTGCCACTGCCTTATCTATTCCTGTCGCCATAACGACATGACGTGTTCCGGTCCGGAGGGTAAGTTAGCCGGTAAACTTACTTTTGCTCGAGGCCTAACATCCCGGCGTCAGGTTGGCAACGCACCATTACCACCTTTGGTGTCTCTAGGCGCCGTGAATTTCTTAACATCAGGAAATCCGTCTGCTTGTTTGCCTTCCTATATCATAAAAAAAATATGTTTTATGTCAAATGGACCATGACCCTCGACCCCATCAATCATAATAGCAGTTAAAACTAAACATTAAGCCGTAAACGTTTAGTTTGACGATCCACCACAGAGTTTTATTGCAAACTTTTAGCTTGAGGTTGTTTGATAAAAAAGTTGTTTATTTTTCTCGTATTTTCTTATTGTTGAAGGACGAATAGACCATCTGCCTTCCTGCCAGGCAGCTCGTAAAGATGAGAATAGGCTTAACTAACTAACACCGTGACATCCTACTGGGTAGTAGAGGTAGAGTTCCGAAGCTACGCCCCCGGATTGGTACCACCGCCATACCTATTCCAGCCGCATTAATGTCAGCGCTTGCCGTGACGGGTTCCGGTTCGGAGGGTAAGGTAGCCGGTAAACTTACTTTTGCTAGAGGCCTAACATCCCGGCCTCAGGTTGCCAACGCAGTGTTTAGGAGTGTTTAGTGCGTTTAGAAGGAGTTCAGTGTTGTACACACGTACACAAGAAATATGTATACAAAGTTATAGACTAGCTCACCTGACGGCTGACACACATTATCCTATCTGATTGCATGATGTGTAAAAGCAGAAAAAAAACATTTTTTATAATAATGGAAACAAACAAGCAGACAGATTTCTTGATGGTAAGAAATTCATTTAATATAATAATAAAAAAAATAGAAATTCATGACGACTAGAGACACCAAAGGTGGTAATGCTGCGTTGCGTAATCAGGAAAGACAAGTGCTGCTTCGCTGACCTTTCAACATAAAATACGTGTAGCACTCGGAGTCTGCCGTGGTAAAATTATTGCATAACTTTATACATAAATGAAACAAAATAAATTAATCCTGAAGTAAATAAATTATTTTACAACCAAAATTAAATTCCGAAATTTACAGTTATACAATGTTGTAAACAGATGATAGATCTATACACCTATATAATTACTCACAATCATATGCATACGTATTCGTTTGATTTCGGAACAGCTCGTCTCGATCCGTGCGAGCTTCGTACAGACTTTCTTTTATTTCTTTAAGTTTAGGCCTTCACGTTAGTATTTTTCCATTCGTCAAGTAG
>NJDD01004111.1:0-10976 GCA_002245505.1 Calephelis nemesis
GTATATTGGCATATATGTGTGATCTGGCATGTATGGCCAAAATAAACCAAACACATACGTTTCGCTAGCAATTAAAACAAAGAATTATGAATGCTTATTTATCTGCAGAACCAGATTTTTTACTTGTATTTACTATTTAGAACCAGTCCTGGATTAGCACAAATAACAAATACTTACAGTGCTCGTAGGAGACATTGAAATATCCGCAAAGTTTTACTAGTATGGGAAATAAAATACCAACTTCTCCAAACATTTTATTCCGGAGTTAATTAACTATTAGATATACAAGTTATAAAATTATTTGCTATAATAGAACCAATCCTGGATTAGCACGAATAACAAATACTTACTGTGCTCGGAGGAGACATTAAAATTTCTGTTATGTTCAACTAGTACGGCAAATACTGTATCAACCTATTCACACATTTTCTGTCAAAGTTAATTAATCTTAGCATCTTAGCACCAATTATAAAAAATAGTGTAGTAATCTTTTTTGCTGACAAAATAATTAAAAGCAGTAAAACTTTAAAAACCCACTCCAACTATTTCAAGAGGTAGCAGGTACTAACTAATGATTCCGAGATGGTACCACATTTTATCAAAGTCCTACTAGTAGTTTTGAGTTATATTTAATAATTCATAAACTCGAAACCACCGGTCGGTTCATAATAAAATTATTATGATACCTATTTTTTTAAAAAGAGAGAAAATCGGTTTGAAATTAGGCGTGTAATCGCTTAACAAGTTTACAGAAAAATTCTACAGTCGAATTCAGAACTTCATCCTTTTTGAAGTTGGTTAAAAATAAGGTTCTATTAGACAGTTATTTTAACACAAAGACGTTTCATCTTGCTCATGGAAAGTACAGTTAAATTTTTACTTACGCTGTTTATGTCATGGAAGAGATCATTTTCGGATCCACCATTGTATGCATGATATGCTGACAACGATAGTCTTGAGAGGTCATACTTTCACTGTGTGATTAACAACTTTGTCCATGTTAAATTATAAACTGTAGAAAAAATTGCTCAGGGCAGCAAATAATCTGTAAATATCTCTGCTGTAATGAACTGTAACGATATCAGATTAAAAAGTTTCTTCATTCCGTATTTCTTAAGCGAATTCAAACTTCGAGTAGCACTTGACCGAAATTTGGAAAGCCGATCAACCTTTCTTAAGGGCTGTACTAGAAATTAAATGAATACACTTAATTTAGATACGATAATTGCTAAATCAGTTGTTTAATTATTTATAAATCGAAAACAAAAAAAGTATTAAACTAACTATTACTCGAAGGCCAGATGAAATTTGACGGGCGTACATAGACAAACTTTACTTTTTTCATAATTTCAATAAGTGACTGCTCTTGTAATATACCTATTAGCATCTGGACAGACGCAGTAAGGTTTGAGTTGGATATTTTTTATAAAAAAATATTAAATCCGACATATACTTAAAAATAATTATAATAATGAGAAAAAACGTAATAAAAACGCTCAAACACGGGAGTAAGCTTAAATAAGCTCAGAGTCGCTCAGCGTGCTATGGAGAGAGCTATGCTTAATAATAATATTTATTTGCTCAAATAAGGTAATGAGGATCTTAGATACAAAACAAGTTTTTAATCCTATTTTACCAAAAAGTTGGCATGCAAATATTTTGAACCACTCATACTGTTCATTATTAGGAACTGTAGTTACACATTAAAAGTATTTCATCGTTAAATTAAAATTTTTATGTTCAAATTAGTTACATTTGCTAGCATGTTCAAGTCATGATTAAAATATTTAATTCCAACTGTAATAAAATAATAATAAATAATGTCAATTTATGTAACAAAATTAAATTAAATATACTATTTATAGCTTCAAATATGATACATTTGTTCTTACAATTTCATCATCTTAGTCTTAGTATTATAGTAATTAAATAATAAATTAAATTCAAATTCAAATTCACTTAACATATTTTGATTTCAAGATTCAGAAATTTAATTATTCAATAAGGTAATAATATCCAATATAAAGTAATTTGATAATCTTGTTATAAAATATTAATAAATAATTATTTGTGGTAAGTAACCAAATTCGGTAACCAAATCTTTTAAAATTACAATTATTTATTCAATTTGACATACAAACATTTACGAGAGACATATTACCTTGAATAATCCATTTGTTTATTATTACATTATTTATATTATGCACCCTTTCATACATATTTATTTAAATATAATTTAAATATAATTATTGTAAATGGATTTTCTTCTAACATTCATTTTCAAGGTAATTTTTAAGAGAATAAAAGTTTTTTTGTAAGAGCCACTTCTTTAATGTGATCAGTCGAATTTTGCTAGACAGTTCTCTGATCACCTTAGGTAACTTATTGAAAACTTTTATTGTCATTACATAACAGCTTTGTTGGAACATGTGACATTTGCAAATCGGCATCATGAGTTTTGTGGGATCCCTGTACCCAAGTTTCGAAGTTTCTTTGGCCGTCACATATAATTCAAAATGTTTAGTAACAAAAGATGCTACCTCCAGAATATACATATCTGTTAATGTTAATATTATGCTATTAGTTTTAAATAATGGTTTACAACTGATTAAAGGACTGACGTTAAAAATAGCTCTAATGCACTTTTTCTGAACCAAAAAAATGTTATTGCTGTTAGGTGAATTCATCCACAAGATTAATCCGTAACGCAAAATCGAGGCAACATATTATGCGTGGTAAGCAGTTAACGCAGCATTCTTACCGATATTTATTTTGATATGTCTAAGGACATACACATATTTATTAAATTTTGTACATAAATTGTGTATGTGAGCCTTCCAGTTAAAATTTCGATCTATGTTGATACCTAAGAATTGAATTTCCACCGCTTCGTTTATTTGTTGTCCATTATATTCTATTTTGAGTGATTGGGGTACAGTATTATAATGCAGTATGATAATGCTTGGTGTTTCTCTGCGAAATATGATCGGTGATCCGCTTCAAAACGAGAGTAACCGACATAGACCAGAAAGTCAGCAAGCTGAAGTGGCAATGGGCAGGCCACATTGCTCGCAAAACCAATAACCGCTGGGGAAGAAAGGTTCTCGAGTAGCGGTCCCGCACCGGAGGACGTAGTGTTGGATGACCTCCCACCCGGTGGACTGATGATCTGGTCAAAGTCGCGGGGAGTCGCTGGTTACAAGCGGCTGGTGACCGTGACTTGTGGCGCTCTTTGGGGGAGGCCTATGTCCAGCAGTGGACGTCTTCCGGCTGATGATCATGATGTGGGGGTAGAAGCTGCAATACACATTAATACCTACCTATATACCTACTTACCAGGTATTTTTAAGAATGAATATAGTATCAACATTTTAGGATTTTTCCATGTTGCCTTCTGTTGTTCTCAAAAAGCTCAAATAACAGAAAACATATTTTGTGATCCTTATCACAAGTGTCAAATAAACAAATTTGGGTTACAGTAAACCTTTGCAACTTGTCCATACAGGAAATACCTGGAACTAGTAATATTTAATTACTACCTGATTAGATATCCTATCTAAAGTTAAATAAACATTCATTTCTGTGATTATTAGGAACTTATGAATTAAAATTATATAAAATTAGCAAGTTATCGATAGTGAATACTGATTTACTAATTGATGTCCTGTCGAACACTATACATAAATAATTTATAAGAGTATTAGGTTACATCTATAAATTAAAATTATCTGATTGGCAATAGGTTTTCCATCTGTCACTATGGGACAGTATAAATCCTTCTAAAAAAATAAATCTATAATATGATCCTTTGGTCAGTCGTTGCTGGCCTGGCTGTACTCCTTACCTCTTCAAAGAGACGGGCTTAAAGTTAATTACTTTTTAAATAAACGTGTAAATAAAGTTTTAAATAAAGTGAAGGAAAACATGATTTTCAGTCATGTTTTCATTCAACTTTGAAAGAGATACCTAGCTGCGAAACTTTTTGTATCTCACAAGTCGACTTGCATCATTTTAACTAGTTATTTGGGTATGAAACATGTTGCTACTCGGCTAGTCCTAAAAGATCTGATTTTTCTCCCAAATCTCAATCGAATTTAAGTCGATGAGGACATGCTAAAACGAATCAATTCCAAAACTTTCAACATTCATGAAACGCATTGTCACTGGTGACGAGTTTACAAGATTGAAAAGAAAAGTAGTCAACAAGCTTCATAGTGACGCTAAACTCGATTAGAAGTGAAATTATCACTTCGTGGCACCCGTTTTCACTCGGCAGAAGACATAACAGAAAAATCGCGGCGAGAACTGATTTCAATTACGGAAATAGTGTTTAAAAAATAGTCTGATGATTGGAATATTCGTTACCGTAAGTGTATTGTGTTTGAAGCATCATACTTTGAAGGCAATAATAAAACATACCTATTATTTTGATAAGTAACAAACAATTTGCAATATTGATCTTTTCCTGATACTTTCTTGGTAGTAAGAAAGTAGTATAAATCCCACCATCTATAAGTATAAGGTACTACTCACAGAGTAAAACTACTCACAGAGATACCTACTACTTGCCAAACTACTTAAAGGCTACTAAATTTAGTATACTTAAATTTAGTTTACTTTGAAGTATGTTCCATAACAATAAATTTCATCTATGAGATTTTTTTTTGGTTTTTGGCATGGGCATTAGCACCTGCCATAAGTCTTATTTAAGCTTGCATTAAACAATTTTAAATTAATTAAAATGAGTAATAAGTCGTCATAGAAAGTCATGTCGGGGTGTTTAGCTAAGAATGGGCCTCGTTAGTCAAGCTCGTTTAGTGAGATTTGGTGACAACGAGAAATTACGCAATATACTTATTTCGCCACGAATAGTTCACTTGTGTACTTTAACTGAAAATTATACAAAATACCACCAAAATTTTCATTTCCTCAAACTAATTATATACAAAATAGTATAACTATTACAAAAACCGATGGCGCCGTAACCATAAAAATAGGAATATGCCGTAACTCAGTAGACAGTGACATACTATCACAACAAATTTTATTTTGCCGCGTTATTTCTGTCTTTTATAACGCCATCTATTAGTAAATGTAAACAATACTTTGTCCACTATATTACAAGACACATCACCAAAAAATGTTTACTGGCTTACATTTAAATTTTGTAATACTTTAAGAGATGGCAGTAAAATAAAACTTGAGGGGCCATTGCACACGACCGACTAAAATGACATTTGTTGTTCTTCTGTTCGAACCTACAACTTAGGTTCAGTGAACAAATATCTGAGTATCTGTAGGGAACAGCAGCAGGATTGGGGTCGTGGTTTTATGGACTATTTTTTTATTATTTATTGACCACTCGTTGGTCGAGCGCTTAACCTACGCGCCTAGCTCCACTAATCAACTGTGAGGCTCCGAGTCGATTCCCAACGCAGACAGAAATTTTTGTGATGAACTATGCTGTTGGGATATTTAAATATCTAGTTGTCTGCTTTCGGGCCCGAGTTTATTAAATTAATTCTAATATTTATTTGAGTATTTATATATTTACAACACCCATAACACCAACATGTAATTTGCTTACTTTGGGTTGAGGTTCAGTTTGTAAAACTTGTCCAGGTATATTCATTTGACCGCCCCTATAAGCGCGGGACAAATTATGAATAATAATATGAACGCGGGAATAATATGAAGCAACTGAAGCCGTTTTTATTGCAGGTTGCGCTTAAATATTTTTCCAATCATTTAATATGCAAACATCTTAAAAAGGATATTTTGAGCAATGTTATGTTATGTTATGTTGGTACGGGCTCCTTTGCAAAATAGACCATCTGCTTTTCTTGCCAGGCATCTCGTAAAAGGCGAGCATAGGCTTATCATAATAATGTAAAATTAGGGGTTATCGATTTAGGGCTGGGCATGTAGGGTTAGAAACTTGGCTCTACACGAGATCTGATTACTTTTTGACAGTGCGAGCTCTCGTCTTAGCAACATTTCACATGAAATGTTTTTGTGTGATTTCATTTCTTTTTGTAAGTTGCTTATGATAACATTATACGAGTATTTTTGTCGCTCATTTTTTCTTTCTTTTTTTGCGTACTATTGCGTGCCATACTTAGAGGGATGATTTTACTGAAGAAACTCAACAACTTTCCCTAAGGAACCCATGGGCAGAGCAGCGCAGAGCTTCGACAAAAGACAGAATGGCGTTTTGTTATTAATTTTACTTCTGCGTTTCGCAGCTAATCTTTTGTAATTAGGCTTTTAGGCTCTCTGTCTTGGCAAACAGGCAGACGGTTTTCCTGAGGGTAAGAAATTCACGCCGCCTAGAGACACCAAAGATGGTAATGGTGCGTTGCCAACCTGAGGTCAGGATGTTAGGCCTCGAACAAAAGTAAGTTTACCAGCTACCTTACCCTTCGAACCGGAACACGTTATAACGTTATGGCGGCAAGAATAGGTAAGGCGGTGGTACTAATCCGGGTGAGTCGCTGCGAAACTCTACCAACTAGTCAAATGTCACGGTGTTGGTGACGATAAGCCTATGCTCGCCATTTACGAGCTGCCTGGTAAAGGAGCCCGGACCAACACGGGCACATAAAATAATAAATAAAATTCCGTGGTCCCAGATCTTTTACTCTATCAAATTCTAGGTCAAATACTCACCACACTCCCTATTTCAGATCCAGATTCTTAGCATAAATATTTTCTAATTTTTTAGCCCCCTCAACATGATCCCGTAATAAACACAATTCTTCTACGAGTTGTAGTTTTTGAGATACAGGCTTAGGGGGGGTGAAAATAAAGGGGGAGGGGGAACGTTCAAATTTTTGTTATTGAGGGGCATGGAACGATGATCGAAGCTTGGGTCGGCAAAAAGCTGGAAGCAATGCTCGCTAGAATGAGGGTGAAGTTTTAAAGAATATTCTCTGATATTCTGAACCAATTAGTGTACAGCTGAAATAAAACAAATTGTAGAATAAATATCATTATTGATTTTTTTTTCTGTCGCCATATCGTCAGCGCTTGTCGTTTACGTGTTCGGTTCGGAGGATAAACCGGTAAACTTTGGTACTTTTGCTTGAGGCCTAACATCCTGGCTTTAGATTAGCAACGCGCCATTACCACCTTTGGTGTCTCTCGGTGACGTGAATTTATCAACATCAGGTAATTCTTTTTATTTATGTTATAGGAAGACAAACAAGCAGACGGATTTCCTGGTGGTAAGAAATTCACGCCGCCTAGAGACACCAAAGATGGTAATGGTGCGTTGCCAACCTGAGGTCAAGATGTTAGGCCTCGAGCAAAAGCAAGTTTACCGGCTACCTTACCCTTCAAACCGGAACACGTCACGCCGTTATGGCGGTAGGAATAGGTAAGACGGTGGTACCAATTTAGGCGATTCGCTGCGAAACTCTACCACCTAGTTTAGATAGTAAAAATAAAAGAAAGAGAAAAAGCACGCGGCTTCCCTGATGATAAGAGATAACCGCACCTCATAGACACTAAAACTGCTGTAGGTGCGTCGCTGTCCTGTGGCCGGGGTGTTAAGCTAATTCTGAAAGTCTACCCTACTCTCTGGACCGGAACGTAACATACCATTGTGGCGACAGAAATAGACAAGGCGGTGGATCCCCATCCGCGCAAGTTGTTGTACAGTAATCTATCTCCAGTAGTTTTGGCAAAGACACGTTTAGTCTTTCACCTCTCACTAGCTACAGCACTAGCAGATGGTCTATCCTACATACACAGAGGACCCGGAGCGCCGAGAAATATATATTTTTTTGAATGGCTAATATGTTGCTAACCTAGCGGTTTTTACAACTTCACCTGGTCTAATTCCTTTTTGTTTGTTTTCATTATATGAAATAAATATTTTTAACTAATTAATAAATTTAGATCCATTATGAGGAAACCGAGATGTATGTATTTATTCTAATAGCCAACGGCCAAAACATCCCCAAGGAAAAAATACAAACCTCTAACCTTATATATAACCTAGCTATCCCGGCGAACTTCGTTCCACTTGTTCTGTTTGTGACGTTCTTAAAATGCTGTTTTTGCTGGTTTTCCTTGTTTTTTATCTTTTAAACTTTCCCTGGACTTCCACAAATAATTCAAAACCATAATTAGTCAAATCGGTCCAGCCACTCTCGAGCTTTGGCGAGACTAACGAACAGCAATTGATTTTTATATATAAGAAGACTAGCTGACCCAGCAAACTTCGTATCGCTTGACATTACCGCTTCAATAGTAGCGCAGTCTGTCGGATACAAAGTGAAACATTCCAAAATCAACAACTGCTTATTATTAAAAAATTATTTAAAAAAACATTTTCCAGGAGACCAAATTGTGAATCTAAACCATTCTCGAATCCCCTTAAATACACATAAAAAAATCACCAAAATCGGTCCAGTCGCCTAGGAGTTCAGTGACATACGAGTACAAGAATTATATATATAAAGATTCTCTTTGTTACAATGTTCGTTCCGGTACTCCTCCGAAAAGGCTTGACCGAATAGTGCAACATCTATTTTTTATACCCCTAAGTGATTAGGGTGACTCACCCTAAATTTTTTATATACTAAAATCACATTCAAAATATAGCAGAACAACGTCTGCTGATTCAGCTAGTAATATCTAACTATTTCGTATGAAGTTAGACTGGTAGAGAATGCCACGTGGCTATAAATCCACCTATGTACCTACACTGTGTACACTATGTGTACTTTGTGTACTTTGTGTATACATTTTAAATAAATAAACACTAAATGAAGGGGTACTAAATTAAGGTTAGAGTAAGGTACATTATTTACAGTAAATTATTAATAAGAATATTCTTAACATTATTTCGAAATCGCAAAAGAACATTAAATTTCTTCACAATTTCTTTTCTTAGCGTCGAACCGTAACGAGGGTTAATTATAACATAAAGGTACAAAGAAAATGAAGCACTCCTTTAATGATTAAAATTTATAATTCGCAGAACCACGAGCAAAGCGAAAACTGCTTCTATACATATATTATATATATCAAATATATATATATATATTTGATGATATTGGAAGGCAAACAAGACGGATTTCCTGATGGTAAGAAATTCACGCCGCCTAGAGACACCAAAATTGGTAATGGTGCGTTGCCAACATGAGGCCGGGATGTAAGGCCTCGAGCAAAAGTAAGTTTAATGGCTACCTTACCCTCCAAACCGGAATACGTCATGACGTTATGGCTGCAGGAATAGGTAAGTTGGTAGTACCAATCCGGGCGAGTCGCTGCTAAACTCTACCACCTAACATACATATGAATTTCCTGAATGTTTAGTAATTGGGATAAATTACTTCGAAACATTTACCGAGAAAATGTAAGTTGTTTGTCCAGTAGTGGACACCCATATCCCCGAAGAGGTAGACAGAGGCACAACAAAGGTACCCACGATTAGCCGAAGACACTAAGTCCCACAATATAATAGGTGGCAAGCCTATCGCCAACCGGGCATATACGAGTATCCAATCCCGAGCAAAGTTTTTATTATAAAATTGGAAATGTTGACCAAGCTTTTCCAATTTATAGTCCCGGGGTATTAACCCTTTTGGTTAGTAATATCGTTGTAGAAGACCAATTTGGATAGTCGGTTTTGTAACAACTTACGGTAAATAAATTTACAGATTTTTTTTCCGTAAATTTAAAAATAAATTTACGGATAGTATTAACTTAAAATTAGTTTAGTAAATACGTAACAAAATGACTGGGTGATTGAATTTTTTATCGTTTTGGTATCATCATCTTAACGCATCCTGAAATGCTAATTTTAGTGTCTATTATTGGTTTAGAGATTAGAAACCTCTGTGGTATAGCGGTTCAGTTGTTGGACTTGACTGCATGAGGTCCCGCGTTCGAATCCCATAAAAAAATTGGGTTTTTCCAATTTTCTAATAAAAAGAAATTTGCTCGGGATTGGAAATGTGCCCGTTTAGCGATAGGCTTGCAATCTATCACGTTGTGGGACTTATTGTCTTCGGCTACTTGTGGGTGCCCTGGTCGTGCCTCTGTCTACCTATTCGGGGATATAAGGGCGTGATGATACTTTACTTTTACTTTCTATTAAAAGACGTGAATCTACTTTATCGAATTTGATTGATGTTGAGAGCTCTAATTTAGTCTTACATAAAAACCCATCAATATTAAACCAACGAATAATAATAATAACTATCTCTACTAATTGAAACTAATCCCAAAGTAAGCAAATTATATGCTTGTGTTATGGGTGTTAGTCAACGATACCAATACATAGAAATACTTATATAGATACCAGAATAAATTTAATAATAGGTGTTTATTAAATGTATTCTGCTACCTCGTTAAGTGATGGACTATATAGACCCGGAAATAAAAAACAATAGACAAACAAACTGGCAAACAGGCTAGCAAAAAAAAATAAGATTTAAAATAAACCCAGTAACGTAGCCCTTTTACATTTTTTTAACATATAGAGACGGTGCGTGCCAACATGCAGTTGTTTTTGTCGAATTTTTGTGGTATGATATCTTTATTATTTCAATTAATTATTTTTTTAAAACAATTACCGTGGCATGCGCTGATTTCGTACATACATAAAAACTTTTCGTTTAAATTATGTTCAAACTAATAACTCCTAAACTCCAACTAAACTCCATAACTAAAATAAAACTTTGAACTTTTAAAGATACGCGTACATTAGTAGTAAGTAAGTAGCAAAGTAGCGGTTAACAGATAAAGGTAATTTAATACCTATTAGTTAAGGAGTTAGTGTATACCTACTTGTGACATAAGAGGTGTCTAGGTGGTAGAGTTTGCAGCGACTAGCCCGGATTTACTTATTTTTACCTATTCTTATCGCGATAACTTCAGTGCTTTCCGTTGACGTGTTCCGGATCGGAGGATAAGCTGGTAAACTTATTTTTGCTCGCGGCTTAACATCCCGGCTTTAGGTA
>NJDD01004112.1:11769-27915 GCA_002245505.1 Calephelis nemesis
TGGTTAGTGCTTGCAGAAATAAACCTAAGAATAACTCGGTAATTATATTTATTTTAACACATGATATTATCGGAAAAAATACTGTATCTTAAAACACGATTTCCCAAAATGTAGTTTTTTGGATAGTGCCCTTATATTACTGAGGGTGCGATATGTCTACAGAGTTGAGATGTATACATATCTACTTAGTACCAGTGTGATACCATAATTAAGTGCAGTAAAACTGCAAAGACCGACCAACTCTTTCATTTGGTACCCCGTCGCGATTTGGTAATTATTTTTTTGAAAGAAATAATTTTCGGAAATGGTTTCCCATAATTATAATAATGCATACTTTTTGCGTCTGAAATGGTAGGGTCCTGTTTTGTATAAATTAGCTGACTACAAAGATAATATAGGCTTAAACAAGAAACACTTGCTAGAAGGTTTTAAAATTTGAGGATTAGGAAAGCATAGTGATAACAATGATATATATGTGTATACTTGTTGCGCCCTCTGTTATATGAGCAATTTCTAAAAAATGTTGAAGCTGTACTAGCCTACACGGGTAATGATGCCAATAATACTAGTACTAATAATAATAATAATACTAGAGATTACTAAAACCGGTTGGCTAAATTATAAAAATAAAAAATAATAAAATATATTGTGGAAAGTACAAGTGTTTCTAAATAAATTACATCAAGAATGGAATTCCACCAAGCTCCGACGATAAGAAGTATAGAATCTAATAATACTAGAGTTACAAATTTTCAATGAACCCTCAAAAAACCTATATCTAAAGAAGCTAGAATCCATTTCGATCACGCCAGCTTTAAAACAAAAAAACATGGAAGTTTGTCCATCCGTTCAAAAGTAATGATTTAGTTGAGACAGATTTTTTTTTGTATATTTTGTTACTATATTTGCAATTTTAAATACTTCACATAGCATGATATTTTATATTGGTTGTATTTGTGAACTAGATTGCACCCCAGTCTTCACCGGTGTTCTAGTTGAATAAAATCTATATTATAAATTGTAGCATATGTGTTATTCTGATAAACAAACTAAACTACTTGAAAGTTTCATCTAAATCAGTTCAGTAGTTTTTAAGTAAAGCTGTACTATGATAGTAGGATCATTAGAATGTTTATATGTTGCAATATATTTACGAATATATACTAACCGTTGCCCTCGGTTCAAGGCTATTTTGCTTTTGAGATAGAAGAATAAAAAGCCTTAACTTTTCTACTACTTTTTGGATAGGTAGCGATTGCGGATATTCTTTGAAACTAACATATTAAAATTTGAATTATTGCTTTTTTGTTATTTAATTCTACTTATCCATTTGACATGAAAAGTAATAAAATTATTATTTAAGTTTTCATATCAAACATCTCACATTATAAAGAGTATTATTCCTATTTATACCATTATCTGTAACCGTACTTTATCATAAAAGTTTTAGTTTTAATATTATAAATAAGTACTTATTTATTTGTATGAATATATGGGCAACTGCAAACATGCAAACTGGTGTCTTGATGGTTAGAAATACTCGTATTTGCATTCTCGTTTTCATTGGATCTTAAACTACATGTGCAAGTCTACCGACTACTCATCCCTCTAGCACAAAACACGACAATATGAACACTGACGCTAAGGTGTCCAATCTGGTTGGACTGTAGCACCTTTTAACTATAAACGCATCTCTGTTAGACATGGGTTTCGTTGAAAAATATACCAAAGTGAACTCGATGTTTTCAAATGTATAACATTCAGAATTCCATTGTAAATATTTTGCAAAGCGAATTTATATTGTCTATTTCTTTATTAGATCACTTGTCGAAGTAATAGTCTGTATAATGTTTTATGCTATGTCATTGTAAGTGAATTAGTATTGGAGTTATTTGTATCGAAGATAAAATTATCAGCTAGCGACTTGGCCTGACTCCTTCTGGGTAAATTCTGTGGTATATTGTATGTTTTTATAGACACCCCTCTTTTTTTCGAATTGTATCGAAATTTATTACTTGGTTTTAAAGTTAAAACCTTGAAAGACATGAATAAGAGTATCCTATTAACTGTTTCTGCAGCAGTTGTTGTGTAGAGCTTGAAAATTGCAGTAACATGTGAAATATTATGTAACAGGTTTTATTACAGGTGTATTTCGAGATTTTCGCGTTTAAATAAAATCCGTAGAAACATTGAGTTTTGCCAAATGTCAAAGTAATTTTTCAATGAGATGGATACAAATCAGTTCTAGTATCTTACATTGGTTAAATAAGTCTTGAAAAACTATTGAAAGCCATATGTATAAAAGAAAAGAAATCAGTTCTAAAGTAAAAGCAAATACTGCCTTTTAAAAATAGTACCTACCACATGACACGAAAGATGTTAGTGGCGCATAGTCTATTTGAGTCTTTTGCGTCAGTAAATATGCAGGTACTATATACAGGTACAGGTACAGATACTGCCCAAATCGTAACATAACAATGGCGACAATGGATTTATAGGCAGCAGGAATAGGTAAAAGAAGGAATAAATATGCCGAGTTATCACAGACCCCTTCCCTCAATATCAATTAGGTTTAACTAACCCCTATGTTTAAAGCAGAAATGGTCGGAAATATTCACCTGTTAGCTTTTTAGGAAGTAACTGGCGAAATTGCTAAAAGATTAATTTTATCTATGATTGTTATTATCTTTTTATCAATATGAAATGTGCAGTGCATGTTATGGGTTTGTAAATTTTATTATTGTCATGATTATGCATAGCGAGTGTGACGTAGACGACTAGCGAAAGTTCTAGAATCTGTTTTGATCAATTTTTTATTTGTAAAAAATGAGTATGTTACTTTTTAATCCAGCAAACTTCATTAAAATATGCCACGCAAATGTTGTACATTAATCAAATTTGCATTATAATTATTTATACCATACTAGCAGGGTCACCGAATTTCGTACCACCTTAATACCACAGATAAAGAAGAGTTTCCGGTGTAGAATAGAGCATAAGTTCTGTTTTTTTATGACATTGGAAGGCAAACAAGCAGACGGATTTCCTGATGGTTACAGATTCACGCCGCCTAGAGACACTAAAGGTGGTAATGGTGCGTTGCCAACCTGAGGCCTGGCTGACATTCCACGATCAAATCACTCAGGTGTTATCCGTAGGTGGTGTCAAGAGTCTTAAAAACCTTCTTTGTATGAAAAGGGTAATAAATCTGGAGAAAGCCAAGCAGGTCTGCCAGAACCGTGAGGTTTGGCACTCGATACTCTCTGCCTACCCGGTTAGGGACTTGGCGAAAAGATATGTATGTATCTAAAATACCTATTTGTTAAGCAGTTGTTACAAAATATTGCCACATACTGACAAATGCTGCCATATTCTTTCACCATTTCAAAAAATGTGTGCTGTATATATTTGCATTGTAACTATTCTGCTCATGTGTTTATTACCTAATTCCTCCTAAACTTTTGGATCGATGTAGATAAAAATTGTATATTTTAATGGCTTCTCAGTTTAAAAGCAAAGAAACGGAAATAAGTTTGCCTCAATTACTTGTTTATTGTTAATAAGGTATTCTAATATTGATGCTTATTGGCTATGCGATTTTATTAATTTACACATTTTTTATGATAATGAAAGACAAACAAGCAGACGGATTTCCCGATGGTAAGAAATTAACGCTGCCTAGAGACACTGAAGGTGGTAATGGTGCGTTGCCAACCTGAGGTCAGGATGTTAGGTTACCTTACCCTCTAAACCGGAACACGTCAACGGCAAGCATTAGACGTTATGACGGCAGGAATAAATAGGGCGGTGGTATAAATCCGGGTGAGTCGCGGTGCTAGTGACGGTAAGCCACATGCTTACCGTCACTAGCACCGCCTTTTACGTGCTGCCTGGCAGGAAGGCAGATACTATTCTGCAAAAGAGCCCGGACCAACACGATGGAAATTTGAGTCGTTTACAGCACGTAGCTAAATAGTATATATAATGCGCTGTGGTGTGCTTGATTTTGTCCATTTCGTACAAGAAATGCTTTTAACCGACTTAAAAAAAAGGAAGTTATATGTTTGACTCCTTTATGTATGTTAACGATTTCTCCGTCATTTCTGAACTGATTTTAAAAATTATTTTTTTATTTAAAACAGCGTACTTCTTTGCTGGTCCTACTGTCGTCAAGTGTTGATCTAATGATGAAATCCCAAGAAAATCATAGAAATAATTTATTTTTGTGTACCTGGCTAACTTACTTATGAAATATGCAGTCAAAAATGGAATCGTTCACTTTTGGACACGTCAAAACTCAAAACTTCCCATTTCCATGAGCCTCCCGTAATTAGGCAACTTCTGCAATGTAATAATAAAATTGAACTATTATTTAAATATATTGAAATATTATATTATGCAATATTAAAATTTCTTAAAATTGAATTAGTTTTATTTTTTATGGCGATTTTATTGCGCATTTGGCGATTTGATTATTCATGTGGCGATTTTATTATGCATTTGGCTCTTTTATTATTTATGTGGCGATTTTGTTAAACGTGTAACGATATGCATATTTTTTAACAAATTGTCAAAAGTAACATGTATTTTGACTTTTTTTGTATTTTTTTTTATATCTAATTAACGTGTGTGTTCTATTTGCGATCGTTTTAATTCCAAAAAAATATTTATCAGCAATTGTACCTCGTTTGCATGGTCAATGTTGACATGTTTTATAACCTTTAACGTCATTTATATACAGACTCCAATGTTTTTTTTTTGTAATTTAATTATAATAATTAAAAAATATAATAAACAAAACTACAACCTTTTTTAAAAGTTGTTTTGAGTTATGCTTCAAATAACGAGATGTAGCTTAGGATACAATCGAGGCATAAATTTAAATAAATTTTTATTTATTTGTTTTTATGACAAAAGACAGCTAAAAATCACTTGTGTCACTGTAGACACTATAAATGTTGTAGGTGCGTTGCTGTTTTGTGGCCGGGCATTGTATTGTGTAAAAATGTTATATATAACAGTGCGAGTTCTTTAAATAATATTTACCATTTCTCCCCGTGTTGTTCCGGGCTTCCTTGCAGAATAGACCATCTGCCTTCCTGCCAGGCAGCTCGTAAAAGGCGAGGATAGGCTTACCGTCACTAACACCGTGACATCCTACTAGATGGAAGAGTTTTTCAGCGACTCGCCCGGATTGATACCACCGCCTTACCTGACCCTACCACCATAACATCCAATGCTTGCCGTTGACGTGTTCCGTTTCTAAGGGTAAAGAAGCCGGTAAACTTACTTTTACTCGAGGCCTAGCAGCCCGGCCTCAGGTTGGCAACGCACCATTACCATCTTTGGTGTCTCTAGGCGGCGTGAATTTGTTACCATCAGGAAATCCGTCTGCTTGTTTGCCTTCCAATGTCATAAAAAAACCAGAACTTATGCTCTATTCTACACCGGAAACTCTTCTTTATCCGTGGTATTAAGTGGTACGAAGTTCGCCGATCCTGCTAGTATGGTATAAATAATTATAATGCAAATTTGATTAATGTACAACATTTGCGTGGCATATTTTGATGAAGTTTGCTGGATAAAAAAGTAACATACTCATTTTTTACAAATAAAAAATTGATCAAAACAGATTCTAGAACTTTCGCTAGCACAAATCCGTCTGCATGTTTGCCTTCCATTACCATAAAAAATTATAATGTGTTGGAGAATGACATATTATGTTTTGTTATTTCAAAATATTGTGCAATATCCTTAATGAACAAAAAAATACAAAGTATGCAAATCAAACCAGTTTTTAAAGTAATTAGATTTTGCTTTACTCATTTATTTTATTACTACCAGCCCGTCCCAGCTTCGCATAGATTAACAAACTTCTATGTTATAAAACATATAAACCTTCTTCTTGAATCAATATATTTATAAAAAACCGCATGATAATCTATTGAGTCTTTTTAAAGATCTAAGCATACATAGAGACAGACAGGGATAAACGAGTTTGTTTTAAACTATGTAGTGATATGATAGGACAGCAAAAGAGCGAACAGCTCTCCTTACTGACTGAAAGTCGGGCCTATCGACACTATAGACAATATAGGAGCGTCGATGTACTATGGTAATGATATCAGCCTACTTTGCAAGTCCTATCTTAGCGACATTAATCAGCAAGTCTGTCGATCCCTATCGATGTCCTTAATTAAATGAAAACGTTTACTTTAAACATATAAAAATATTTCTCTCTCTGCCTGTTAGATTTTAGATAAGTCCGATTTTTATGGAATTTTTACTGTCAGACAGCCGAAAAGAATGAACCGTTTGTATCAGGAGCTTGCGAAATTGTTTAAAAATGTTGCATCTTACCATAATACTCTATGAAATGTGCAACGCGAATATTTTATGATAATTTACAGTACTTTTATTTAAATTTAGAAGCAAATGTTTTATTAAAACTAAGAACTCACGGCGCGGTTTTTACCCGCGCCCGCGACGTTTGCGGGCCCGCAGATTCCATAGAATGTAGATTTATATGCAAAAAGTAAGATCACATTTTACGGCGCGATTTTCACCCGCAGCGCCTGCGGTTGTTTGCGGTTCCCTAGAGCGGTCATCTGCCCGTTAATCGTGCGGGCGGCGATATTTAGCCGCCGCCTCGACGGATTGCGACCGCGCACTCTGCGGTCGCTTGGCGAGCGACCATTTTATACTATTTGAACTATTTAACCGTGGCGGCTGCGGGACCGCAAAAATTAACCGTATCGTGAGTTTTGAAATAAAATCGCAAAACCGCGACCGCCGCGGGCGCGGGTAAAAATCGCTTCGTGATTTCTGCCTCTAAGTAATTTCACTTTTGTCATGAAATTAGAAAATAAAAATATAAATACGTTAAAAAACCTACTTCATAACTAAAAAGTTAAATATAACGAAGATTTACAAAAATATTTATACATATTCTTCCCCGTGTTGGTCCGGGCTTCTTTCCCCGTGTTGGTCCGGGCTCCTTTGCAGAATAGACCATCTGCCTTTCTTGCCAGGCAGCTCGTAAAAGGCGAGCATAGGCTTATCATCACTAACACCGTGACGTCTGACTAGGTGGTAGAGTTTCGCAGTGACTCGCCCGGATTGGTACCACCGCCTTACCTATTCCTGCCGCTATAACGTCATGACGTGTTCCGGTTCGGAGGGTAAGGTAGCCGGTAAACTTACTTTTGCTCGAGGCCTAACATCCTGACCTCAGGTTGGCAACGCACCATTACCATCTTTGGTGTCTCTAGGCGGCGTGAATTTATTACCATCAGGAAATCCGTCTGCTTGTTTGCCTTCCTATATCATAAAAAAAATATAAATTACAGGTAGCAATTACCTGTTATTGATATATGCTATTTACTAATAGGTTTGAAGTCGGTGAAAAGCCTTAAACTAATAATTATATTCATCATCATCATCAGCCGGAGGACGTCCACTGCTGCACATAGGCCTCAATTATATTAAGGAAAATAATTATATTATAAGAAAGTATTAAATTGGCTTGGCACCGACTTAAAAACCTACTAGTAAATAGCACATAGGTACATATAAATAATACGTAGTGTAAAATTAATGTTAAATCATTAATATTTTTTACTTTTTAGTTTTAAAGGCGGTTTTTTAACGTAGTTATTTTTATTTAATACTTTTTAGTTTATTTCTGATATAATTCTATATAATAATCTTATATTATATAAGTATCTTTATAGCATGTTGCTGAATTTATTGCTATTGTTGTTGCTGTAATTTTGTTGCTGATTCACCTAAGTGGATCAAATTTATTTGCGAGCGAGATTTGATTTGATTTTTTTAAAAATGTAGATCGGGATAGGTGAAAGTAGATAAAAAATGCTTATAAAATAAAAATTGATGGGCTTACCTTACTCAAATTTTATGGGACTAATTCGAAACTTGTCCGCATCAAACAAAAAAAAAAAGAATTACCTAAATCGGTTCAGAAACCTCGGCGAAATCAGTATACATACATAAAAAAATGTACTGTAAATTGTAATTGAGCCATTATAATAAATACAGTACAGGCGAACATGTGTAAATAGCTTTTTAATAGTAATGATGAAAGTAAGCCGAGTATAGCTTATATTGGCTATTACCAAAAATACCACAAATGGTGTGTCAACTTGCCTGGTTCGGGATCTACTGCCTTACCTATTTCTGTTAATGACTATATTTGGCATTGTTGTAGTCCAGTTTGGAGGGTAAGGTCTATGGGCTATTGTTGGCTATTCCTATTTTCAGAACCGTGAACTTGTTTATTGTGTTCTCATAAAAATATCTTAGCTGTTAACACGAGCACCGTCTTCCCTCCAGATTGAAACACTACAATGAAGAACACTGACGCTATAGTGGCTTGGTTCTTGGTTTGAGACTTTATCTTTGTTTCTGTAATAAAGCTGTCTTTTATATTTAGGTAATCTCTTATATCCATATATTATGTAGTATTTAACTAACTGCAAATCCCATTTTTATGATAAAAGTGAGCCGACAGACATTTTCCTGTCCTAAAAGTGAATAATGAAAAAAGTGATTTATTTTTGTGGATATTTATTATAACATGCACAAAATAGTAACCGCTATACTGAATTGCGCATCAAATCTAATCTAAAAGCGAAAGTCTGTCGGTCTGTTACGCTTGCACGACTTAACTGCTGGACCGATTTCTATAAATTTGATATGTACATAGCTAAAGACACGAGTTCGTTGGTTGGTATTACTTTGACAAATTTTAAAACTTATGACTTAAAATACTATATAAAATAATATGTAAAGCACATACAAACATAAAAAATGAAATCGAACTATACGTGAATGAATTAAAGCCCAAATTTTTTTTTTATTTTTACTCCTCTTTCACTTTAACCTCTTTAGTGAGCAGGATAAAAAGTACTTACTTACTAAATTTCCGGTTTTTCACTAAAAGATGATAATGGTGCAGGTATTATATAAATACCTGCACTTATATATTACATAATATATTATATCTTGTGTGCGTGTGTTTGTCACTGAACTACTTCTAAATGATTGGAGTGGTTTTGATAATTTTTTTATGCGTGTTCAAAGGCATTCGAGAATGGATTAGATTTGCAACTTGGTCTACTGTTTTACATTGTATCTGGCAGACTGCGCTAATATCGAAGCATCAAATATTATGTGATAGCTGTTAATGTCAAGCGATACAAAGTTTGCTGGGTCGGCTAGTTTCTTATAATTATCTTCAATGTACAGAATTCACTCTTCTACAAATTTTACAACATGATATTAATATAAATATTTGACAAGTCTTAGCATATGTTTCATTACGCTTAGTTATGTATATGGTTTAACAATGTCAGTGGTCCGTCCGGTGTTTAGCATAAAATAGAAAGACAAGCAAACAAATGCATAACATGATTGTTAGAAATACATATTGACTGTAGACACCAAAGATGTTAACATTGCGTTTCTAACTTGATGATGTCTTTTTTACTCGTAAGAGGAAAGCCTTGTCTAAACGCCTAGCTGAAACACAAAAATAACGGTTGTAAGCAAGAATAGGTAAGGTGGCGGCGGTGTACCTAGGATTATCAATCGGATTTAAAATAATAAGTAAGTGTAGGGACAGACTAATCTTCACAGAGAGTGACAAATGTCACGATCCTTGCAGACCTGCTTAGCTTCATTCACATTCGGTCCTCTTTTAATACAAACACGACGGATCGAATCCGTAATCCGTAAAGTAAAGTTACCTTTAGATAAAGCCCGAACGATTTGATCGTGGAATGTCAAACTAGGTCTCCCCGTGTACCACATCCATCTGCATTTGCATTGGATTTTTAATCTGCAAATCTGACATTCTTTTACATGGCCGACCCAATGGACCATGCCCTTTCTTGTTTTTAAACTGACACTTTCAATCCCAATCTCTTTTTTTGTCTTGCTGTTGCAAATGCGGTCAACGATCATGTCACCGCTCTGATATCGATTGCATTTATATCGTAATTTCATGCTTTTGAATAAGTATCTTCAAAGGAATCACACGCAATTCTTAACCCTAAAGTAAGCAAATTATCTAATTGTAGTGAATTTTTTTCATGTTAGCGAACAAGCACACGGTTCTGCTAATGGTAACCACCACCGTGGCCTATAGACACCATAGATGTTATAGGTACGTCGCTGTTGTGGCCAGTTGCGTAAGTTTACCGGCTGATTCTTTCTGAGCTAGTCGCGTTGTCGTCAAATCGGAATCTTATAACGGGATAATTGGCTTTTGCAGTTTTTCTTTGCTTAAATTGTTGTATTTTCGGCTTGGTTATTTTCACTTTTTTAATATTAGTGGCCAGCGAACTAGTACACTACCCCTCTGATGGTAAGAGACAACCGAGGCCTAAAAGCACTACAGATGTTACGGGTGTGTTTCTGTCCTGTGGCTGGAATGTCTGGCCTATTGAACAAGTCTACGGGCTACCCTAAACTTTAGACCGAAACATGACAGTCATTATGGTTGCAAGAATATGTATGGCTGTAGAGCAACTTCCTATACAGCACTCTACTCTACTCAGAAGACCCGGACAAATAAGAAAAGATATATTTTAATTTTCTATTCTTACTGAAATTATATAGTTTTTTTATGTAAATAGTTTGGTGGATATTGTTTTGTTTGGCAATAAGACTGCCTTCTATTCACTACAAACTGTATATTTTATGTTGCTAAAAATATAATATTTACTTTTTGTAAGTTTGATAATGTGCAAGTTTATTAATTAATTTTAGGTTTTGCTATGATCACCATGCTTTCACAATCACACGGATAAAAATAAATAAATTTCTCAGGACTAATAACAC
The DNA here is from genome assembly GCA_002245505.1 of Calephelis nemesis. Lineage (NCBI taxonomy): Eukaryota > Metazoa > Arthropoda > Insecta > Lepidoptera > Riodinidae > Calephelis > Calephelis nemesis. The sequence continues at coordinate 22,633 of NJDD01004112.1, forward strand.
ATAAAATTTATTCCAAAGTAAGCAAATTACATAATCTGTTATGGCCACTATGGGTATTAGTCAACCATACCTACAACTCGCACTTGACAACTGTGCACTCCGCTAGAATGCTCCCCCTCTCCTCCTCTGGAATGAGCCCCCTCTCTCCCGTTGCCCCGCTCAGTAGCGATACCATCTTTGTTGCCGTTATCAAAACGATCTTTTATCAACATAAAAAATAGTGAAAACGAATGCATACGGGTTGTATACACGGAAATTATTTTTTTATTTATTTAAGTTTTGAATTTTTTAATATTTAACAAAAATATCTTACTATCAAAATTCTAGAAGTCCTATCTTTATCTGTAGACAGGTTATTAATATTGGCCTTTAATAAACACCTAGACATAGATATTTAGATGTTAATGAATATACATTTGTTTCAGAAAATGTTGAATCTGATATCAGACCGTCTGGAGCGGAGGGTCTGTGATGACGTGCTGGAGGTGGCATGGTCTACCATGTGGAATGTGACGGACGAAACGCCGCAAAATTGTAGGCGATTTTTGGAAAATCGAGGCATGGAATACTTCTTGGCTTGTTTGAAGGTACTAAATATAGTAACACAAGTATATCGCAGAAAAAAAACTAAACAAAAAATGTTGCTCGCTTGGCAATGTGCAATAGGCTTGCCACCTATGGCAACATTGTGAGATTTAGTGTTTTTTTTCTGGTGGTGGGTGCCCAGGTTGTACCCCTGCCTACCAGTAAGGGGATGTGGGCGTTAAGATACTTTTATCGGAGAAAAAACAATGGATCTCACTCCCTTGCAAGTACGTGGAATATTTGAGGCAATGGTTGTCTGCTATTATGAGGAGCCTCGTAATTTTTACATACCTTGTAACATAAGATATGTAAACTCAACATAAAATCCATATAAATAGTTTACTTTGAAAGTATTTTTTAAACATATTCCGCAGTCCTATAATACCCTTTTTTACATAACTTAGATTTATTATTTTTTAAATTTATTTAAAGTTAGGTCTTTAATGTTCTCGGGAAGATGTTTCAAATACGTGTGCATTGGCCATGAAAGAATAGCTTATTCTGTGGAGATGAGACACATGCACAGCTGGATTGTTTTTATTACTTGTATTTTCAGGATGCACATTACATTTTTTTTAATGAACCTATGTTCTTTTGAAGATGTATTAAGATCACAGCTGCTTAGATATCCGTGCTAGGAGTATGCGTTGCTGATCTTGTGGGAATGAGTACGCTCCTTTCTTCATAGAGTTATAAATAAATAAACGCTTTAACGCCTTTTTTTTATTTTAGTGTTTCCCTGACAAAGAGGAGCTACTGCGAAATATGATGGGTCTCCTGGGGAATGTGGCTGAGGTGGCGGAGCTACGAACCGCACTCATGGACAAACTGTTCCTCTCCGTCTTCTACGAACTCTTGGAGTCTTCGAGCGATGGAATCGAGGTTCTTATTTTAATGTTATAAGATGGCAAACTATCAGATTGCGTGATTTCACCAAAAAGCTAAGTATACTACTCAAATTTGGATCAAATTTCATAACTGAATGTTTTTTCACTATGTCTCTATGAATTTCGAGGAAGATAATGACTTTTATTTGAAAGCGAAGAAGTGGACAACAGTCAGAAATAGTACAGTGATTAACGCAATTATCTGCTGTTTTTACAGTAGTACAAATAATTCTGTGGCGCTTACTGTAGTGATTGTGGTTCGGACAGGGGTGTCACTGCGCTGTTTAGCATTTCAGATGGCATACGTTTCAAGACGTCACAGATACTTAAGTACTACAATGTTTAAGTCGACATTAATGTCTGTTTTACAATGCGATAATGTTCAGCTTCATTGAAAAAAAAAATTTTACGAAATATTGTGTGCTTTCTTACCGTTCGATACAATAATTAACAAACAATGAATAACACTTAAAAAAACTTGATAAATAATTTTGTTAGTGTTTTGTTTAAGATAGAGTAGTATCTTTTGTATTTAAGATAGAGATTTTAGCAAATCCTACTAATATTACAAATGCGAAATTTTGTAAGAATCGATCGATGTTTGTTACTCTTTTATGCACAAACTACTTGGGATTTATGTGAAACTTTACAGGAATACTGTTCATATATCTAATGAACGTATAGGTTAATCAAAAATATATACATTGATACGTTGGTAAAGGCGAAAGTGGAAGTTAATTAGTAATTACTTATTCTGTTACACAGGTAAGCTACAATGCTGCTGGTGTGCTCGCGCACATGGCGTCTGATGGTCCAGAAGCATGGACCGTGGACGAGCCCGCCCGGGAGGCTGTATTGAGGCGGCTCACCGAGGCCATGGAGCGCTGGGACAGGAACGCCGAGAGGAACATCAACTACCGCTCCTTCGAACCGATACTAGGACTGCTGCACGCGCAGCACACTCCCCAGTGCCAACACTGGGCGGTTTGGGCTCTCGCCAACTTGACCACGGTTTACCGTAAGTTCAATTTTGTACAATTTTTTTTACGTTTACGACAGTGTACACGCAGGTGGGTCTGCAGATGGTATGAGAAAACCATCGCCCATAAACTCTAGTAATGCACGGCTAAGAAAGACTCTATAGTCAACAGCAGGTCTTATAAAGAATCGCAGGTGATATCCTCGAGCTTTGTCGTTGCAGTATCGGTAAACAAAATGGATATCTGCTAATTCACGAGCTGATAGATTATTTATCGTAGAAGGCAGTGCGACGAAAAACAGTAGCCAAGTATAGTAAAAATGTTGAATAACATACAAGGAAACGTTACAAGATGAACTGTTTCATAGAGGAATGTAATAGTCTGAACTTTTTAAAACAATTGATTATTTCTCGCTCACACATTCCGTCCCTAATGTGTCTAAAAATGTTGAATAACATACAAGGAAACGGTACAAGATGAACTGTCTCGTAGAGGAATGTAATAGACTGAACTTTTTAAAACAGTTGATTATTTCTCGCTCACACATTCCGTCCCTAATGTGTCTAAAAATGTTGAATAACATACAAGGAAACGGTACAAGATGAACTGTCTCGTAGAGGAATGTAATAGTCTGAACTTTTTAAAACAATTGATTATTTCTCGCTCACACATTCCGTCCCTAATGTGTCTAAAAATGTTGAATAACATACGAGGAAACGGTACAAGATGAACTGTTTCGTAGAGGAATGTAATAGTCTGAACTTTTTAAAACAGTTGATTATTTCTCCCTCACACATTCCGTCCGTAATGTGTCTATCTCTTTAAATGTTTACCTGTTCATGTTTAATTACCTACCATTGTAACGGGAATAACAAAATCAAACAAAAAGAGACTGACAGTTGTTTTTAGAATTTCCAGGTTAAATCATAAACCTTAAAAAAATAAAATAAAAATTAAAAATGAAATTTAAAAAAATCAAATAAATCTACGTCAAAGGGTCTAGTTTTGAAGTGACAGACTAATCAATTAGAAAAACATACAAAACGTAATGAATTTCTGATATTTTAAAAAAAATGGTATTTATTAAAAACAAACGTATGGCGAAAAGTTTTTTTTTCAATCGGTAATATAATTATTTGTGTAGTATCTGCACATTTCAGTCGATCAAGTTTCGAAATATCACATTGTATAATAAATTGTACATGGACTTTTGTATTTGATGGAACGTTTTTGTTATGTATTAGATCTGATAATTCAAGATCGGTAAACCTGCAAAAGAACCAATTCCAATATTTTTAGTATAATATATATTATTCCCCCGTGTTGGTCCGGGCTCCTTTGTAGAATAGACCATCTGCCTTCCTTGCCAGGCAGCTCGTAAAAGGCGAGCAAAGGCTCACCGTCACTAACACCGTGACATCTGACTAGGTGGTAGAGTTTAGCAGCGACTCGCTCGGATTGGTACCACCGCCTTACCTATTCCTGCCGCCATAACGTCATGACGTGTTCCGGTTCCGAGGGTAAGGTAGCCGGTAAACTTACTTTTGCTGCAGTTCTAACATCTCGGCTTCAGGTTGGCAACGCACCATTACCACCTTTGGTGTCTCTAGGCGGCGGAAATTTCTTACCATCAGGAAATCCGTCTGCTTGTTTGCCTTCCAATATCATAAAAAAAAAAATTATACGATTTATATGATTTTTGTAAAGGATATCTCATGATGCCGAGGTGGTAGTTATTCATTATAACATACAACTAGTCAAATCTTCATCAATTTCATCTGATGAGACCACCTCGATATCATGGCCTACTTGTCGAAAAAGAACCAACATTTTTTTTTTATGTTATAGGGAGACAACAAGCAGACGGATTTCCTGATGGTAAGAAATGCCGTAGCCTATAGACACCAAATGAGGTAGTGGTGCCTTGTCAACCTGAGGCTAGGATGGTCAACCTCCTGCGTAAGTAAGTAAACCGGCTACCCTACCCTCCAACCGAAACACGACAATGACGAGCATTGTCATTTTGCGAAAGGAATAGGTAAGGCGGTGGTGCCTGTATGTCCGGGCGAGTCGTTGCAGGACTCTAGTACCTAGTAAATATTTATACGTTATTTGCCTAGCGAGCGATTAACATTAACAAAAAGAAACAAAAACATACAAATCGATAATCTTCACTTGAGATCTTCTGGAGTTGGTTAAAATTATATATGAGTCATTTTCAAATTTGTTGGGTCGTTATCAAATTGTTGTTACAAAACTGTTGCAACAAAATTGTAGTAAAATGGATCAAAGTAACCAAATTGTAATTTTAAAGCTTAGTGTACAACATCCAAAAAATATTACCTATCACACTTTTTGATTTTATTGTTTTGATAACTATGTATTAGTCTACTAAGGTTATATTTGAAGATTTTAAATAGATATTCCAAAAAAATACTATCTGAGATAACTCAGCCTTTTCATAAAAATGGTATTTTCAACAAACAGTAATGATTTATATCAATTTGTATGTTAAATCTTCTTGGTTGGTGTTTGGAGTAGCTCCGATAGATACTACGTCCACAAATAGCGTGCATTCACCATCTGCAGTTGGATTTGCTTCAGTAATGTTAACTTCTGTTTGAATTTATTTATTTCAGCTTTGTATCGGCGTGGTTCTTTTAAGATTTTTAGTAAAAAACCAATGACCTTAGAAATTAGCACGATTCGTTGATCGTCTTGTATCAAAAACACATTTTATTCTTGAATTTCCAAAAGACGTAGGACAAAATTTGTTCTAAAGCATACTTTTTGCAATCGAAAAAGTCGGTTAATACTTATTGTACACCTAG
>NJDD01004112.1:28854-43897 GCA_002245505.1 Calephelis nemesis
TTTAAATTACTTCAAAATTATGCGAATCTGTTGGATCACTTACAGCGGACAAATATTGCGGCTTGGTGGAACAAGAGGGCGGGCTACGGCTTCTGCATGACCTGCTGGAACAACCCGGACCTTACCCGGTGATCAAGAATTTAGCTTTGGTGGTGATCAAAAACTGCGCCCGGTTCTCCCGACGCGAGCTCCCCACCCCACCACATTCACCGACTTCGAACCCGGACAATTAACTAATGGAGTACTTTGAGGACATCGATCCTCAAGTACGGGACTAGCAGCGACTACTCTACAGACTCCTGGTGGTCTGGTTGGTGGGATTCGTCATCATCGTCATTGGCTCGATTATGCTGCTGTTGCAGACGTTCCCGTAAGAACTATACAGTGACACCAGCTGATGACTTTCCCAAACTTTCACTATTAAAGTGATTGGTGCGTTTATGCTGATAGAACGTTCCCGTAAGACTATAAACTTGGTGTTAGTGTTTTCAATGTCGAGCTTAATGTTACAGGCCGGTTTTGTTTCTGAACTATTTCCTGATAATGCGAAATAATTCGGTTTTGTGTATCGATTTCCTGATCATTACAGAAAAAACACAAAAATCAAAATGCTATTTGTCTTATTCTTCAATGTGTTATATGAAAGAGATAAACAAATTGCACACCGTTTTAGGTAACCGATGTATTGGATGTTTCAACAAATTTAATTTGTGATTGTCTAAGATGGCGGTTACCTCAATATATTTAAGGTTAATTTTGCTAGAATTAAGAAATGTCACAAAATACAGATTTAAATATAGCTGTTCTAACTAGCTAGATCTAAATTAAGATAAGAAATAGTTGCAAGCTTTCTGCAAAAAACGTATTTTTTTCATGTACCTAGTAGTATAAGAATGTTCTCTTATTAAAATATTTGTTCCTTCCAGACCTTCCACTCAAGGGCAAAGTAAAATGTTTTCATCCCATACTCCTAAAATATTTAATGAAATGACTTTTTGACGCGCTCTTCCATAAATTAACTAGTTTTTTTTACATTAGATTATCTTGCATTCAAAATAAACCATTAAACAATTACGAGTAACATTTTCGAAATGCAGAACCTATTTATTATATTAATATTTAAATGCTAACAACCGTTGACACTACACGTGGTATAACTTAAGCTCGTATAAGGCTATCTCCAAATATAAATGTGAAAAATTGTAATTGTCAAAAATTAAATTCGAATACATAATTTTTCATTCTTAAAATGATTGTATATGAACAACAAACGCTTGCATAATTCCTAAAAGTATGGATAAGGGACACTTGTACAAACAAAAACGTATGAGGGCCAAATTATCCGAAAGTGTCACGTCACAGAGCTATTTACAATAAAAGTTCGATGGTGAGTACTTCAATTATCTTATAGAAATAGTGCACAACATAGTTGGCCGTGGCTAGTTACCACTCTAACGACAAAGACCTACCGTCAAGTGATTTAGTCTTTCGTTACGAGGACGATAAGAAACAGTCAGGCGTAATCAACTGTACCCTTCCAAGTTCCTAAGACACTCATGGTACAAAAATATATTTTATTGATTTGGGCCAAATTCTCATCATTGTTTTGTTTAGGAAATAACTCTGTAACGTGACGATTTAGGATATGTTGATTCTAATACTTTTTGTTTATACAAGTGTCCGCTATCCATATTTGTAAGAATTAACGTGCGCCGCCATTTTGAAAAAAAAACACAAAATGGCAGCCTGGCACTAAGCCAGGCTTCATACAAAAAAGTTCAATCCCCTTTGTATAATTTAATAAAAACAATTTAATATTTAACAAGGAAAAGCTCGATTTATTTTTATCTTTTCTCATGATTGCAACAATATTGAAGTTAGCTGAGTTTTATTTATAAATGACAAACTATCAATCGATATAAATAACATTGTAGTATTTGGCATACAACTGACAGTCTAAGATAGGATGCCAAAATTCTAAAAATCAGTTCTATCTGAGTTTTAACTAAACTTCCAGCGAAGGTTGACGGTATTACGACTTTTAACATAAAGCACCCGTCATGAGAAGCTATAAATTATGTAAACAAACGTTCGGGAGTTAACAACATTTGGTTCAAAGATAAAACTATTTTTTTTAATATTTAATTAATTAATAATTTAAATATGTATAATAAATTACGTATGTTTTGACCTTTTTTGTGTGGCAAATTGATTTCCTTAGATGTACTGGGTACTGGCTTCATTATACGTTAATACACAATAACAAATAATGGATAAAAAAAAAAAATTAAGGCAACAATTAACAAAACTAACAACAATAACAAAGTGATAACGAAAAGATAAAAAAAAATAACAATAACAATCAAATCCGCGATTTTAACAAAGCAATGAAAAATTCAAAACTCGAATGACGCGTTTATTTCCAAAAGACGAACCGATGGTTTGCATTCCCGGCGACCGGCGCGTCCCCGTACCGAGACACTCAAACGTCAGTCGTTAGATATGATCCGACTAAATTAAATAGGTTGTTACTTTCATATATCCCGTCTATATTTTTATTTCGTTTGAATATGGTCAGTTTATTGTTGTCTCGAAGTAAAAGAAAATACTTGGTAAAAGATGTTTGTTTACATAATTTATAGCTTCTCATGACGGGTGCTTTAATAGAAATAAGTCCTTATCCATAACACGACTCCTACCTAATCAAATTGTTTAGTAAGATGAAATTACCGTATCGCCTGGATCTTTTACTTTCTGAAATTGTTATAATCTATTTCTAGCTTTGTATATGACATTCTTTTCACACTATACTTGAAGGCGTATTTGTGATGCTACATATATAATTAAAAATAAACATTGTTGCCTCAATATTGGCTTTTGGACCAAAGATTGTAAGATGAGAGAAGAGAGAGAAGATACTATCGGTAACTATCACCGACGCGGAATCGATAGAGGTGAGTGTAAAGGATTGTATAAGAATCTTTAACATATAATTTCCTTGTTTTGGGATTAGATGAATTCGTATGTAGTGTCCAGGTATGTTGACATTAAGATCTAATCTAGGTGGTAGAGTTTTGCAGCGACTCGCCCGGATTGGTACCACCGCCTTACCTATTCCTGCCGCCATAACGTCATGACGTGTTCCGGTTCGGAGGGTAAGGTAGCCGGTAAACTTACTTTTGCTCGAGGCCTAACATCCTGCCCTCAGGTTGGCAACGCACCATTACCATCTTTGGTGTCTCTAGGCGGCGTGAATTTCTTACCATCAGGAAATCCGTCTGCTGGTTTGCCTTCCTATTACATAAAAAAAAATGTTTTCCTGCATCGTCAGGGATGTAAGTAATAGTTCCAAGAAGCGGAGAGGAACTGGCCTGCAGAATTGATAAATTATTAGAGGTCATATGGTTTTAAAGAATTCTTGATGTTTAGCTTTTAAGGAAGATTTTACGATATTTAGCATCACTCTACGACCTTCAAATGTATAAGAGTGAGAAGGGCACAACTAATAGTAATACAACAAATGTATATCTAACAGCGAGAAATCTTGGTGGAAATGTTGGACTAGTCATTTCTTTATTCATATAAATGATCTGGTTTCTGCCTTCCCAATTCAAACGTAAAGTTTTATTGTATTTCAAGCACTTAAACCAAGTAGGTGTTTATCTAATTTGTATAGTTGTAGCAGTACCTTGTGGTATGCTCCTTAACTGACCTAGTCTGTTATTAAAATTTGTTTTCTCCTGGCCTTACTTGAAGTTGTTTTTTTTTTGTAAAAAAAATGTAATATACTTAATTTTAATTATTAATTAAGAAAAAAAAATAGATGACCGTGGACAGTACATTCTTAGTGTATTATTAAGATGTTAAGCCAAAGGGTGAAAAGTCATTGATTCTTTATAAAAGAATCGTTATGTATGTAATATTCGTCCGTCCGTCTGGCACAGAGATAACCGCAACTATTAACAGGTGAGGTGGTTCATTTTTTTGAAACACAGTAAAATAAATGTCTATTTAAGGTGTCAATGTCTTTTTATCCTTTTAGGGCGATCGTAGTGTAATATGACAATGTATCTTATCTATGTTAGATTTAATATTATATTGATGTTTCCAAAATAAAGCGATTTCGGTGTTACATAAATGTCTGTAATAAATATAACATACGTGTAAACTGTTATGAACACGTTTACTTGTGTGATAAGCTAGTGGCTCCATCTGTTTAAGTTACTCCGATGTCAAGTAAGCGTATGCACGGTGCATGGGTTGTATTAGGGCAATGGACAAATTTGCAGCCTTTAGTGACTAATTTTAGAACCCCACGCTTATTTAAATTCTGTTGTACTGTCTGTTAACCATCAGTACTAATTACTTTCTGACTAACTTCACATCGTAATTTGATCTTTGTCATTACCGTTTTTGGTGTCATAAATCAAAATATAATGTCACATAAATCAGTATATAATGTCACGTTCAACTGAAAGGACACAATTTCCGTTAAAAGCCCATTAACAGTTCACTCTTTAGGAATGACAAACGATTAATCTTTTTTTTATGACATTGGAAGGCAAACAAGCAGACGGATTTCCTGATGGTAAGAAATTCCCGCCGCCTAGAGACACCAAAGGTGGTTTTTTTTTTTTTCGAAATGACTACTGTTGTGTACGTCTAAAGACTTTTACAACGTCACCGGGCTACGTGGCGAACAGAGTGCTCAGCCAGAGATTGAAATTTGGGTGGGGCCTGTGACCCCCCTCCCTAAGGGTGCCTCCTGTGAGACCGTATCTCGGCTTAGGGTGGGATCTTGGTTAGATATGGTAGAGGACATCGTGGCTGTGCCAAAGGTGGTAATGGTGCGTTGTTAACCACAAGCCGGGATGTTAGGCCTCGAACAAAAGTAAGTTTACCGGCTACCTTACCCTCCGAACCGGAACACGTCATGACGTTATGGCGGCAGGTATAGGTAAGGCGGTGGTACCAATCCGGGTGAGTCGTTGCGAAACTCTCCCACCTAGTCAGATGTCACGGTGTTAGTGACGGCAAGCCTATGCTCGCCTTTTACGAGCTGCCTGGCACAGGAAGGCAGATGGTCTATTCTACAAAGGAGCCCGGACCAACACGGGGGAAAATAGGTTAATAGGTTTTCTTTACATTGTACATGCCGTAATTTATAAAGATGTCGCCACTATGCTTCATAGCCATTAGCGCCATCTACCGTAATATAGTGTAATTTATCATATTGATTTCACATAATACATAAGTAGTATTGTATTTGTCTCATAATTTATATTTTCATGACTTATTTTTGTACAATTTTATTTATTAAAGCTATTTTTGTGAAAAATGTATAACATTAATATTAAGGTTTTGTTTGATAATTGTGTAGTGAGTTATATGTCACTAATATTTTGTTTTATATTGCTCTTTGTTCATTTGAAGATCAAATGTTTAGGTTTTATTAGCTACTTGATTAATAGATTTTGTTATATGAATCAGTTTATTTACGAAATATGCTAAAAATAATGTTGAAGTATAGTTATAATAGAAATCTTACCTCTTAATAAATGGTCGTATAATTTATGTTAAAAATAAATAAACTATGAAAATGGTGTTTTATTGGTCATGGGAGCTATGATCAAAATTTACAATAATATAACTTAAAGTTCGTTCGTTATACATTAAGTTTTGTAGGCATGTGCCTTTTTTGTGTTCGCTGTTAGTCCTTCATATTAGCTGTAATTCTTCCTACGGACTCCCGTGTCATGTGGAACCACAAGTATTCGCATTCGCTTGTTCTTCCCCATATTCATACTTAACCAAAAGACGTGTGGTATGTAATGGGCTGAATACATCCTATTAATATTATAAATGCGAAAGTTTGTTGTATGTATGGATGAATGGATATTTGTTACTCTTTCACGCAAAAACTACAAAGCCGATTACGATGAAATTTGGTATGTAGGTAGCTGAAGACCCAGAATAACATATAGGCTACTTTTCATCCCGGAGTTCCCGCGGGATTGGGACTTACGCGGGTGAAACCGCGGGGCGCAGCTAGTATATGTATAATTCGTCAAGTAGTAGTTTGTTTTATTATTTGTGCATTATTTTGCATTATTTGTGCATTTGGAATAATTAATGAAATCATTGATAGTAGAAACAGTAGTTTATAATGAAAGACAAGGCAAAGAAACACAATTGAAACTTGGCATTTGATAATGATTAAACCCGTTAATAAAAACTATGCATGGTATGGTAGCATAGCTAAACTGGTAAGAAAAATAAAAGTGAATTAAAAAAGAAATTAGATAAAAAATGTTTCAAAAATAAATAGGAAAAAGACATGTTTTTGGATTTAAAAATGTAAACTTAACCATAATAGTGGCCTACACTCAATTTGGTGCCTGAGATTTTATACCTGATTTTGGGTATATCTGGTGAGCGGAGAAAAACATTCAAAACAAAACAAATACAAGAAATCTAGTATTTTTTTTATATCAGCTCTTGTTCATAAAATCGAAAAAGAAATACAGGTCTTAGAGAAAGTATTAGCTTATTTGAAAATTATGCATTAAGAAAAAAAAATAGTGAGATTGTCCTGGATAATTTACACAATAGAAATTTTAAAACAGTTAATATGAGAATTGTATGTAAACTAGAGCTGTCATCTAACATCTAGTAGCAACAATGTAATTCACACTATCTACTGTACCGACTACAGATGCGAAGAGAGCTGCACCAAACCAAAAAATTGTTTCTGTAGGCCAGTGAATTAGATCGCAGTAGGACATATTTTAGAAACAGTAAGGCAAAGTAATTTGATTTAAATAAATACTTTAAGTTATAGTACTTATTCATATTTTAGTAAATGCCTTGCTGTAGTGCCTTTGCCTTGGGCTATGCTGTACGTTCTGCAAGCTGCAACGTTGGAGGCACCTCGTGCCGCGAAGTTATGGTAATTTAAAATATTCTTATTAAATTTATTCTGCTTTTATTTAAGTTAGATTCAATTTGTGTGACTTGTCCAGTGATATTTACTATTATCTATGGTGTCTTTAGGCCAAGGTTGTCTCTTATTATCAGGTGCATGTGCTTGTTTGCTGTCTTACGACCAGTATGAATAAACTATCTAAGAGTAAAGATTGTTCTATTTTAAATTAGTTGCCAGGTAACCGCTGTTAATTTTCAGTAATTATCTTTATATGTAGATAGGTGGCTGTCAAAGCATTAAAACAAACTTGTCTCAATTTCATCAAATCTACACCAAAAGACAGTCATCCAAAAAAGGATTGTGTGGTTTTCTGAATCACGGTAAAAGTGAAACTTGATCTATATCTATAAACTATAGACACCGCCATATTCGCCTCGGCTGTACTGACGTCACCGTCACGAAACATGCGACACACAAACCAATTTGAGACGATGTATTAAAAGTGTCACTTTAATAAAACAAGTGTATAAAACAGTATAATTTATTAATAACATATTCACCTTATACATCTTTAAATAGAAATTTATCAACTCCCGGCCCATCAAACATGCAAATCAATTATATCTAAATAATAAAATGTAACGTAAATTGTATAAAATTTATATTTGTGCTTATTACTTACTCTGGTGTTAAAACCTTTCATAAGTGTTCAAGGCTATACGTAGGTACATTATAATTTCGTATGGTGTTTCCCTTATACTAAACTTAAATACTTTGTGTTATTAGTATCGAATGGTCTATACGTAACCCCTTCTCGACTACATTACAAATTAAATGAATGTTAAAAATAATGATATGTGTTCATATTTCGTACACATAATATTCAACATGAAAAATAACATTTTACTATCACATAGTATTCGTAAATATTTCTATATTATAAATAATATCTTGTGGTCCATATTAACGCTAACGTCTATCACGCGTAGTGGTACCGGAAATTTATTGTTTTGTGCAATCAATTCCTAAGTTTATATGCTATAAATACCTTAAAATGTATTTATTTCTATTAGGTAGTAATGTTGCTAGTGTTAAATATTAGTAATCCATTTAGGTATTTAAAACATATTCTCAACTGCCGTTTTCAAGCAATTTAGGAAAATGAAATTCAAATTGTAAAAAGCATTTGATATGTTGAATTCCAAACTAATTGATCCTTTAAGACGACTGAGCTTGGCAAGCGATGAACAGATAGTGGCTTGTGAAGGAAGAAAATTGGTAATATTAAAGTCATTGTCTATCTCTCTCACACAATACACTTATTCGTTCACACATGCAATTGGTACTTTAAATTTTAGTATATTTTATTTTGTTCGATTAAATTCAGATTTAACTAATAAACTTTCAGCATACAGCATTTCATACATTATGGCACTATATTATCTGAAATCACGACACACTCCTTTTGTATAAAAGGACCTTGCACGGTGCTTAGGTTAAATTTAGTAATGAGTAACACTGTCAAACAATTATTTAACCCTTGAAGCTAACTCAGAGTTAAATATTTAACCCAGGGACGAGCAAGTCCTTTGTAATATTGTGTGTTATAAACTGTTTGGATATACATAACCATAATACTGAACAGAATCAACTGAGGAGGATAACATTGCTCTAAGTGATTTTAAGCGCCAAAAAAGTAGTACTGCAAGTAATAAAAAATCTAAAACGCAAACGCATTTCCTGATAGAAATACTTGTCGCCCATAGACACCGAAGATATTAACGGAGCATTACCAACCCGCTCACTTACCCATACTGAAAGGTCGGCACTCAAAAATGAGCACGGATATTCATAATATATGCGGCAGAGATTTTCTCTATCAGCTTTACTTTCTGGCGCAAGTACAGTGTTATCCTACCAATCTGTATTGCCAAGCTCAACACATCTTTCGTATATCTATATATCGGCGTCTAATCTACACGTTTGTATTGCCAGTATACAAAAATCTAAAACGTGCATAGACATAGCTGCTAGCTGACACGTATACCGTTGAGGTTCTGGTGTTATTCGTTCAGTATACACGTGCGCATCAGGGCGTCGGTGACGGCGTACGGGTCGCAGTTGGACGCCGGTCTGCGGTCCTCGAGGTAGCCCTTCTTGTCTTCGGCGACCGCACGCGGTATCCGGATACTGCTGCCGCGGTTCGCGACGCCTGGACAGAGACAAAGTAAATCAATATACTATAATTAAATACTCGAAATTAATCCACCATTCTAATACTAAAAAGCGACGCACGTGTAACGTCTATGGTCTTTTTTATGTGATATGGAATAAGCATACACTCCTTAGAGTAAGTAGATAAGACAACCGTTGCTTATCATAGATGTAGTTGCGTCTTACTGCCGGGGTGTTATTTATAATGTGCAAGTCTACCATATACCGTACCCTCCTGACTAGAACATGACTGCCATTGTGGCGGCAGGAATAGGTAAGGTGGTGGATTCTTACCAGAGTGGCATCTTGGCATTCTACCACCAGGGAAATATATAACAAGTTACCTGATTCAATCTTACCCATCATTAATATTGAACAGCCACGCACATATAACATCAGAGGTGTCTTTAGGCGGTATTGTCTCGTAACATCAGAAAAATCGTGTGCAATCTGAATAGGAAACACGCGTTCCAGATCCGGTGGCGGATATTCAAATTAAAAGCAAAAGTAGCGGTTATATGAAATAAATATTTCATTTCATAAAAAACGAAGTGACATTTCCTATTTCTTCGTTTTTTTTTATAATTGAAAGTATACAATCAGACGGATTTTATGTAGAAAACACATGAGACAATAAAGCTGCTAACGCATTACCAACATATGGCTGACATCTTAAGAACCTTGCATACTACTTGTATCGGCTAAAGAATGGCACGAGTAACCTTTCCGGATACCATTTCGCTTCACCAGAACATGATAGTGGGGAGCACTGACATGTTCCGTTTATGATATAAACATGATAGGAATTAAAAAAAAAACATGAAACAACATCAGTCCGGATAAGATGTTATCGACCCGGGAATCGAACCCGGGACCTTAAACAGTGAGTGCTAACACAAAACCCCATCAGCTTTTACTGCGTTTAAATGATTAAAAAACAGTTTATGCAAGTGACCTGCGCTAAAGTCGTTAATACTGGCGGTCTCGTGGAGGCCGGTCAGCCGACGCTCGTTGTCCTTGCCCCCTCTCGGGTCGTACACCTTGATGTGTTTCATGTGCACCTTCGACAGCTTGTCGATCGCCTTCTCGATTTCACTGCAACCAAATTTACATATTAAGAGCACCCTACCACTGGAACAATCGAGTCGAGTTTATCTTACGAAATAAAAGTCCGTAACTAACCAACGATCTGAACATACATTTGAAAGAAGCTGTTCTGACGAACTTCTTTCCACCCGTTCAATTTGTATAGAAAAATTAAAATGTTGTTTTTGCTAATTTTCTCGGAATTAAACAGGATAAAGAGTATCCTTGTAAGCAATGTCCATCTCTTGGTAGTAGGACGAGGGAATTGTATGCCTATTACAAGCTGACCTGCCTGGCTTCCTCAAATTCATAAACTAGGTCGTACCTTAATAACTAAGGTACAGATTGGAGTCGATAAACGTTATATTCGAAATTGAGTGGTAGTCCATTATTGAATGGGTTCCAATGGCTGAGATTAATTGCGAATAAAGAAAATTCTATCAAAATTGGTCCACTAGTTTAGTAGCGCGATTTACAAACCGACAAAAAATATATCATCTGGGTAAAGATAGATCTTTCACAACGTTATCTGTATAAAATAGAATTACAAGTTAGTTAAATTGTTTTTTTTTAGAGAAAATAGTATAGTACTACTTTTTAAATTATGCGCTTCGGCTTTACACTTTTTACACTTTAAACTTTTACTTTTACATTGGCTGACCTAATCTAAATTTAAGCGAAATTATAAATTATATCTCTATAATGTATATATGTACACTCGGATTTCGTAGCTTGACCAATATAGCCGAAGTGCATAATTTAAAAAGTACTACTATACACCATGCCCAAATACTTGGCCTGTTCCACAAAAGAACTTTTCCTTTTTTTTAATAAAAACTTGTAATTATGAAAATTGCATTGACACAATTTCTTAACCAATTCACTGTTAAAAACTTTTATGTAATAATTCATAATATATCGCTACGTTGTATGGAAACCTCTGGTTAAGTATTTCAAATAATAATAAAATAAACATTTGTGAAATATAGGTACGTAACCTGTTCGAATACATTCATACAACCAGGGCTTGAAATACCGGTATTTTTAGGAACCGGTATTAATGACCTTGAAGCAATACCGATACCAAGGCGTTACCTGTACTGTTTGTACCGGTACCAGACTTAGTACCGGTACTGCTGCTTTAAGGGTTCTGATACCGGTACTGTATCAATAATACCGGTACTAGAAAACATATCACTTATCATTTCTTCTTCAATCGAAGATATCTCTGTTCCTTCGTGAGATATTAAAATAATACCGATACATAAAAAGGAAAATTGGCAACTTCGCACTTGTATTTTATTGGATACGAGTACTTTTATTGGATACCGGTTTTTATCGGTATTAATACCGGTACTTGTTAGATACCTGTATCGGATCAGTACCGGTATACGAAGTACCGGTACCCACTTTGGAACCGGTATCCAGATATCGAAATGCCAAGAACCGCTAAATACCGGTATAGAACCTGTACTTTTCGTACCGCTTTCAAGCCTTGCATACAACTACTCTCTATTCAACAACTGTCAGTTACTTGTAACATACATTTATTACAATAATAAACATCTAACTTCAAAATAAACTGTTTGTGTTTATGGTTCAGCAATACTAATGTATATAATTTAAAATATCGATAAATCAAAATGTGTCGTGAGTATCTCGTATAAATAATTAAAAATGTTAATACCAATACAATTAAAAACTAAAATAAATTTATTATTACAACCACACAAAGACATACTGACAACTTTGTTCATATTTATTTAGACAGGCTGGTATTAGAAGATAGATACGTCATAGGCGCCAACAATGCTCAGAACTAAAGCAAATAGATAAAATATAATGTCTATAAAATGTCTATATGGTCTACATTATGTTTAAAAGTACTTTAGACAGCACAGAGATCTCCTTTCACGATTATGAAAGGTAGGTATTTAAATAAACTTAACATAAGCACATTAACTGAATGACCAATCAAAATTTAAATTATCCTTTGTTCTCTGAAGAAATTTACAATATTACATATCACAAAGATGAACAAAGGATGATCTTAAAAATAAAAATCTCGAGTCACGATGTTTGTGGATGAACTTCAGTGCATCGACTTATATTTTAATGCATTCATTGCAATGTACATTTGGTAAGTATAAGAATAGGTCGTAAAGTATGTTTCATTCGGTTGCGTAATATTTGTGTAAAGTTCACCGGGTCAGCTTGTATCTTTTTATTTTGTAACCACAAGAAAAGAATATTCGACGTCTTTATTTTATATGTAGGTAATCGTTATAAAAAAATGTAATCGTTTTATGGAGTTCCGTCTCCTACCACTAAGTCATGGTCTAATAACAGACTTCCAGGAAAACTGATGAAAAGATTCAAATTTCTGGAGGTGACAACATTGAAATCGAATTTTGTTTTTTTTTGAAATGGGTAAAATACTTACATAATACCATTTTCATCACGCATCTTCTTCGTCGAGAAGTTGGTGTGAGCGCCGGAGCCGTTCCAATCTTGCACTGGTTTGGGGTCGAATGTGACAATAACTCCGAACTCTTCAGCTAATCTGTGCAGCAGGTATCTGGCCACCCAGAGGTCATCACCAGCGGTCACTCCCACTGAGGGCCCAACTTGGAACTCCCACTGAGAAGGCATTACTTCAGCATTGGTGCCGGCGATTGGCACACCAGCGTACAAGCAACACCTGTTCAAATGAAAATAAACTTTGACTTTTTTTAAGAGACAAAACATTATTAACAACTTTGATGTTTAGAGGCAGGTGTTTCTATGCTTGCCTACAAATTATAAACAGATAATAAAGTAGTAATAAAAAAGCTAGCAATACCAAGCTCTGACCTTGCCCTATTCACTTACGTACTAAAGCGAGAGTAAATAGCTTACTTCTAGCCGATACTACTTTCTAGATTTCTGTGCCATTCGCTATAAAAATAACTATTTTTAGAAATTTAGGTATATAAACTTAAGAAGTACCAATTGTTGGTTACACATGGTACAAAAATAGGAGTAGGGAAAAAGAATATTTGGGGAGTTTCAAAAGCGCGTCGGAATATGTGTCAGATACCTCGTACCAAAGTTAAGCATCATCAACTTTTTAGATTCTAATCCTCCGTCCCTCCATCTCTCTAAAGTCTGGCTAAACTTTTTGAGCTTGAAAATATTCTCCAGCATATCCGAGTATAAGGTAGACTACATTTATTGCAAACAAGTATAATATATTCAAATAATCTGACGATATCATCGTGACGTAAAGGGATTGAGGGGTCAGTTGAATCCTCACCTCTTCTTGAAATACTATAATTCTACATCAAGACTGCCGCCTATACTACGGTGCAGTCTAGTCCACTTGTAGTAATCACTGCATTAGTGATTAAATTTTACGTGTTGATTGAATTATTAAAATAACTAGCTGCGCCCCGCGGTTTCACCCGCGTAAGTCCCAATCCCGCGGGAACTCCGGGATAAAAAAGTAGCCTATATGTTATTCTGAGTCTTTAGCTACCTACATACCAAATTTCATCGTAATCGGCTTTGTAGTTTTTGCGTGAAAGAGTAACAAACATCCATACATCCATACATACAAACTTTCGCATTTATAATATTAATAGGATACTGCTTGTTAGCAAGTATTATTAAAATAATATAGCATATTGGCAAGTATTATATATTATATATATATACTTACCAATAAGCAATATTATTTATAGCATATAAATAATATTGCTTATTGGTAAGTATTATTAAAATACTATTCCTTTTCAATAATAGTGCATGATTTCTGTTTTTGTGTTCGCTCTTAAAGCTATATTAAAAAAATCCTCTCTACATAAAAAATATAAAAGCTAGGTTGAACATACCTGTAGTGAGCTTCAACGAGATCTCTTGCGAATACTTTATTAGCACCAACACCGCAGTAGTAAGGTCCCTGTGGTGGGGGGAACCCGCCTGGGGGCCAGCCGAAGGGCCTCAGGTCAGCGTCCAGCAGAATGTACTCCTGTTCAATGCCGAACCATGGCTCCTCGTCTTTACATTTGTCGTGAGCTTCTTGACATTTCACGCGGTGATTGCTTTCTGAAATGGTATTTTCCTTATTTCAATACCAGCCGACCGCCGTAGTACATCGTCAACATTAACAATTAACTAAAATAGTTTGAGGAAGAAACTAAAAACGTTTATTATCCATGTTAGTCCGAGTCGTCTGTAAAATATAGACCATCTGTCTTTTTTACCAGGCACTTTGTAGAGGCAAGGAAATGTTAAATAGGTCATTACCAACAAGACCATTTGTGGTATAGTAATGTTAAATAGGTCATTACCAACAAGACCATTTGTGGTATAGTAATGGATCATAAACAAAAGTATCTTCACGCCCATATCCCCGAAGAAGTAGGCAGAGGCACAACCAGGGCACCCACGACTAGCCGAAGACACTAAGTCCCATAATGTGATAGGTGGCAAGCCTATCGAAAACCGGGCACGTTTCCAATCCCGACCAACATTTTTTTTATTAGAAAATTGGAAAAATCCAATTTTCTCTTTGTTGGCCGACCCGGGATTCGAACCCGAGACCTCATGCAGTCAAGTCCAACACCCGGACCGCTCCACCACAGAGGCGATCAATGGATCATTACCAACAAAACAATTGAAGAGTACTGTGCAGCAATTTGTGTGGGTAGGGATCTACCGCCTCATCTATTTCTGCCTTTACAATGGCAGTGGCACTTTTTTGCTGGGAGGGAAATGTAGCCGGTAAACTTATCCAGCCGCAATAATCCTGACACATAATAGGACAGCGACGCACCT
>NJDD01004112.1:52754-75504 GCA_002245505.1 Calephelis nemesis
GTTGTGTTACAAAATACACAAGCCAATTTTAGCAGGATGGAAGGCAATTTTTTGTACAAATTAGATATGTAAATTAAATGCCATAACTATTGATATCGATGAACGAACTATTACCTATGTAGGAGCAGAAGTATTACATATCGTTGTCACGAAAAATGTCAGCTAGGAAATAGCTTACTACCTACTCGTGTAATTAAAATAACATCATGCGTAAGCATCAGTATATACCCAGTATTTACTTAACATTAAGTTGAAGTGTGCGTTAAAAATCGTTTATTTCAATATTGTTTTAAATTTTTAATCAAAACTTTGGAAATTGTGTATACCAGATACTAAATACTACACTAAATTAAATAAGGTGATGGTTCTAGGGCCTTTTTACAGCTTAATAGAATAGGTAAAAAAATGAGGTAGAATAGGTAAAAAGGTTGAAAAAATGATGCCTTTAAGAGGACTAAAATATTCAAATAGTGCATATTGCCAATAATATAAATGTAATAATACGATCAAGTTTTTAGGAGAAACAGAAGAGCATTATACCCAAAAACTTACACACACATAGATGTCACAGATCATTGACGAGACTCTAGTTCTATTCTCGACAGGAGTAGGTGATAAACGTAAAATTATTTCTTAATCTGGATATTTATTACTGTTGCCTACTACTTTGTAAACACGTTGAAGTGACTTTTCAAGGAATATTATGGGTATAAAAGGTTTTCCTGGAGTAAAAGATATACTAAATGTTGACCCGGTCTTTAAACTACTACACAAAATTTGGTAAAATTCTGTTTAGTAGTTATTGTGTGGAAAGTGAACAGACAATTGTTTTTAATAAACCTTGGGTTCTGTAGCCTGTAGACAATAAGTGGCAATAATTGTTTTTTTTAAACTTGTACATATTTTATTACTGTCGTATTAAGTAATACTTATGTATATATTTCTTATATGCGTATCATAGACTGCTTCAAATATCCGTATGTATATAAATATGTTCTTTGCTTACAATATTATTTAATTTATTCAGATAATTAGTCCATTTTTAATGTGTAAATAATTTACCTTTAGGCACTTTGGGGACGAAATTCAACGTCCTATCCTTGCATCTCAAATGTTCGCCACTTCCGTCGATCCAGATGTAAGTTGCCAGGATTTTGTCGTCCGGGAAAGGTAGATCCCGGTACCTGCCCAGGAGCGACTTGTTGAGGACCGCATTCGGCGAGTTTGTTAATACTGGTCCAGACAAAATCTTTGGGTTATCTGTGGAAAAGAAGATAACATTTTATATCTACTAGTATCGTTATTTTATATCTATTGAATAAAGTATCAGTTATTTATGCAATTTACATGTATCCTGTCATAGACAATGACATTTCTTTAATAACAAAAATAAAAAATAATGAAACCCTCTAAAAAAGAAGAGAATTTACCAAAAAACCAATGAAAAATGAATTGTGGGCGATTTAAAGTCGGGCAGATAAACCATGGTTACTAAAAAAACCATTACCATAACAAACCCATCCCCTCCCACTTCCCGACCTCAAATCGCCGTAATTTATTTTCCCCGTAATTTTCACTACTTTCTTTTCCTTTTCTAGAGGGTTCACAACCTTCGAAATTTTTTTACTTTTTATCTTTTTAAGGCTTTCGACACTAGTCTTTCAATGTAGATATCGTATTTAAAACTAATGTGTATCCGTTATCCACTATCGGCAAATTGAAATATCCTATCCACGGTAACAGTGCTGCTATAGTTTGGTTACCAGGCAAAACAGATTATTTCACAATCTTCCTAGTAAGTAACTCTTCTTTTCAATTACAATTCTTGTCATTATTTAGAAACATCGAAGGAACAAAATTTCAGTAAGACAATAATTGTAATAATTCATGTCAGTAATTACTAATCAGGAATATCTTGAGAATGAAATTGTAGTAAGATAATAATTCATTAGTATATTTGAAACTTATAGTTTCAGATATACTAATAAGATATTGAAATTGGCCGCAACTTTATGCTCTAGTTCTCGTCAGTCATACATTTTCTGATTTTTGAATCAATAACTAAAGAATAAATATATTCTATATATCAAATTTATAAAAAAAACTACGGATTGCACTCCGGGAGTGCCTGCAGAAGTGAAAACTTGAATATTAACGTTGTGCATTTTTGATATTTTGGAATGGTTAGGGAATAATTTTGCACGAATTGCTTTAATTATCAGTATGAAAGTACTATAATTTATGTGGTAGAATACAATATTCATTTGTTGCGCTATGTTACACAAACATGACGATACGAACATTCGCACAAGCGCCCTGCGCCGTCTAAACGAAACAGCAGGCGCAGGTATACATTTTCTCCACGCCGTAGTTTGAGAGAGAGATACTTCCTCTCCTGTTTTCCTGTTTACTCTCCATTTTCGATCAGGTCACGTGTCCTGACGCGAGTTTAGAAGTTTTTACAAATTCCAAAAAAAATCCACAACGCCGCTGAATAAGTTTTCAATTCAGAAATGAATCCCCATTCCACGTGGTCATGGCATCACGACTAAACGGACAGACCAATTGTGCTTTTTTTGTTGTGTTAGTTATAGTCAGGAAAAGGATAACACGAAGGGAAACCCCGGAAAAAATGCTGGGAAAATAGGAAAAACAACACTTTAATTTTCTTCGAATACAAATTGTTAGTAATGTCAAATTATTACCAATAATTTTTAATAATAAATTGTTTGTATTTCCATCTCTTTTTTAAATATTTATTTTAATAGCTCTTGTACTATGTGGCATTGCCGTGAAATGTAACTCATTCATTTGTCACTTTTCACTAAAACGCGTACAAAATTCACGCCGCTTTGAGACACCAAACATGGTAATGGTGCGTTGCCAACCTGAGGCCTAGATGTTAGACCTCAAGTAAAAGTAAGTTCAATAATGCAACCGAACTGGAATACGTCAACGGCAAGCACTGACTTCATCGCGGCAGGAATAGGTGAGGCGGTGGTAGCAGTCCGGACGAGTAAAATTTGCGAAGTGTATATAAACATCTGTGTCGTTAATTGCTAATTTTTTGTTGTTAATTTTGGGTGCAGTCCTAGCTTAACATATTGCATCTATTTTTAGTCATAATTAAATTCAAACCACCTTACAACAAAAAACATGTAGACGCCTGTTTAACTAAACACTGGATAAACTTTAAATCAATCCAATAACATGACATACGTTAGCATGTTATGATATGTTGACAATCCAACTTCAGACAGTGTTAGTAAAACATATGTTCAACGAGTGTTATTTTTTTTGTAGTAAGACGGAAATGGCTTTAAATTTAACGCTAGTTACGTTCGTTTTTACGAAATTCGTTATTTAACCAGCTAAATATACTAAAACTTGCAAGCGGTGCAAATATTTATCACTGTACATTTTTTGGGGTGCTTATTTACAGCAGTGTGAGCTAAAATCTAAAATGAGGTTTATTTTAATGTCAATATTTTTTTTTATATTTATTTTGCTTTTCGGCAGATGATTTCTGAAAGCCGTATGCAAACTGATTTGAATCGGTTCTGCAGCTCTCGAGTTATGCGTGTAATATACCAGGCCTTTTTTTATACATACATACATACTAGCTGTCCTAGTAAACTATGTACTGCCGGTCAGTGCTATGTAAACTTATTTATTTTATAATTTATTATTTTGCAAATCTGTATCCCGGTAAACATTTAAATCCTTGTTGATTAAATGCTAGATAAATAATAGTACATTTTTCAACACCGCGAAATTCTTTGAACCATTCTACAAATTTGACAGATGAGTTTTGATACGTTTTGGTTGATAATTCGACAAAATTGTAAAACGAATAATATTTATTTAATTAGGTATAATTTTGTTTTGTGTTTTATATATACAGATGTAATCTGCCTCGTTGGTCGAGTGGCTAACGTACACGCCTAACTACATCGACCAAACGCGAGGCTCGGGTTCGATTCCCGACGGGGGCAGGCATTTGTGTGATCAACATTTAGATGTCTGAATTTCCGGGTCTGGGTGTTTATTAAATATATTCTGGTATCTATTTAAGTATTTCTATGTATTAGAATCGTTGACTAACACCCATAACACAAGCATATAATTTGCTTACTTTGAGGTTAGATTCAATTCGTGTGACTTGTAAAAAAAATCTGTCATCAGGCGGTAGGAGCTAAGTAATATTATAAATCTATCCATCTACATCCTAACATATGCATATAATACACAATACCTATCTCAATCTCATATAGGTGATCTTAATGTTTTCGCCTTTTTGTATTTTAAGGTCCCTGACCTTTAGGTTCTTATTTCAAATCACAAAACGTTAAAAAATTTACGTTCCTACGCAATCTGGCAAATCTTTTTTTAAGCGTTCTCTTACAAAACCTATATAGTAATATATATGGCGTGTATATTTTTAGTGAACCATATTAAATGGTGTATAATTAATAATAATAATAATAATAGTTACATAAGCATAATAGTTACACGTAATAGGATAAAGCGAGTGGGGCAGGTGATTTTCTACGAATATCCTTTAAACTATGTACAATATGGTGTTCAATCTAAAGCGACATCAAAGTATACGAACCTTTTTGCCAGTCCCTCATGACGTCTGTCAGATTCAGTTCACAGTATTTCAAAGAACAAAAAAAGATAAGTAAATATATTTACAGTTAACGTATTATACTAACACATAAATTAATTTTAAAACTTTCGAAAAACATAAAAATATTTACTATACTTAAGATACCTTAAGGATATTTAAAAATTACTAAAAATTTTGACAGTGACCTCTTTGATTACCAAATTCAAATGTCATTATTTTGTTAAGACTACTGCATACAAAAAGAGGCTTGGTCAAATTCAAAACCTAAAAAATATCCAATACCTAGTTACTAAAATTTGGTCACCTAGCAACCACTGTTATTTTTTTATCCGAAATAAAAAAAACAGTAGCTTTCTACTTAGGAATATATATGTGTATACTATATATAATATATATAATACTCTTTAACAAGAGCTTTTTACCGATAATTTATAATTGGCAGATAAATAAAATTGAAATGAATTTATAAATTATCATCATTAATCCTATTAATATTATAAATGCGAAAGTTTGTATGTATGGATGTTTGTTACTCTTTCACGCAAAAACTACAAAGCCGATTACGATGAAATTTGGTATGTAGGTAGCTGAAGACCCAGAATAACATATAGGCTACTTTTTATCCCGGAGTTCCCGCGGGATTGGGACTTACGCGGATATAATATTTGCACTGTTCCACTGAGCATGTTTTGTTTTTTTTTAGTTTAATGAAATGAGCTAAACATAACTAACATGGATGTGGTATTATATCATATGTGTAGATTATATTTGCCAAGAAGATGCTTTGTGAATGAAACCGGCTGGCTAATTTTGTTAAAATATAGAAATAAAACAGTACAAACGTATTCTAATATTAGTTATTACAAATTAAGTTTCCCCAAGGGCCAAACAAAGATGAAAACTATAGAAAAAGAAAGTGTATGTAATTATTAAATCAAATTATAACATTTTACTATATCTAGTTTTAAATTGTAAAAAAACATTATGTTTTATTGAAAAAAAACAATTATTTGAATTTTTATCCGTCGGTTTATCCTTATTTAGCTTTACTGTAAGCTCATTTTAGCGAAATTTTTACATTAAACTAAAGTTACAAGCAGTAATTTGGACTATTATCCTGATCAGTCCAGCACTTGCTGTTATAAACCAAAATTGCTTTGAAATGCCAGAATGTCTGTTGGTCTGATAAATTTATTGACTTACTTGATCATTGAATTCAATGGAAAAGATAAACAGATTTGGGAGATAAAGCGTGCAAACAAAGGCACGAGAAGAGGGGATTTTCGCACATCCTCAGTCAATTCCAGACTTTACAATACCTAAATATACACCAAACCCAGTAAAATAAAGCTCCCGCGTGAAAACAAATCGTACAATACATTTGTTGGCAAATGCATCATTTTAAGGGTTAATCTTATTATACTTGTGTGTTGGATAAAATTTTATAAAAAAAATAGATTCTTTGGCAATGTGGCAACGTGCTGCTGACTACGTCTCGCCAGGGTTGGCACTTCAACCTATTCCTGTGCATCAGTGCTCGTTATTGTTAACTTACGCTTAAAAGCGTCAAATTTACAAAAAATTAAGGAGACGTTTATTTCTGAAATTTCAGGGAATCCGCCTAATTGTTTATATTGTCCACTTCGTTTTTCCAAAAAGTGATGTTTTTGGAATCTCGCCTGTTTTTCAGTACCTTATTGTACATACCCTATTATTTATTATGTTTCGGCGATTTTTGTTCAACCTTAACGATATATAGACTTTAGCACTCCCGAATACTTTGTATAGTTTTCTGTTAATGAAAGAAATTTCGTGATCGGATAAGTATTTCCGAAGATTATCATATCTACGAGCAAACAAACAAAGTTATAAACTTTGCTTATTTATAACAACAGTATGGATATTGATAAAGCTCGGAATTAAATTGCTTATTTGAGGTTTTGATAAAAAATCAAGATTGTTGAAGAATGAATCTATACAGTGCTGTTTCAGGTATTATGGATTTTACTCATATCCAATCATTGACAAGCAGATCATAAAAACCTGCTGTAAATGTGTCAAACAATAATAATGAAGTTAGGAAAATTTTAAAAAATGTTTTACGTTTCGTTCATCATCATCAGCTATAGTCAAGGTCCCTGAATAATAGCTGATGCCCACGGCATTGCACCACGTTGTTAATGGGCCAGCAGGAACATTTTTCGGGATAAAAACTATCCAATACTTTCGGGACAAAAACAATGTGTTAATCCAAGTTTCCCTCCATGTGTGTACCAAATTTAATGAAAATTGGTTAAGCAGTTTTTGCGTGAAGTAGTATCAAACAAACATACAAACTTTCGCATTTATAATATTAACAGGATTAGTCTGTTTCGCATATAATCACAGTAAATATATAACACGCTTTTCTGTTTTGTGCTGTGACTTTGACTATACGGCATTGAATAGTTAAGAAATTGATTTGATTGATAAAATTCTCTATGAGCACTTAAATTTTGCAGATCAAAATTACAAATGAAATGCTTTAAATTTTGAATAAGAGATTTATCTGCAAACATGCTAACACAACTTAACTAGATTCATAAAAATAGCATAATTTTTAGTTTTAATTCTTTACGTTGCAAAATCATGTCGTATGTATAAATGAAAATCTTTTGCTTTTATAAAAAAAGAAAACTGTCATATTCGCAACACGAACCTTCCACTTTCCCATGCGCCGCGTCCGCCATTTTTGTTTCTTATGTGTAACTGAAACAAAAAATATTGCAATTTAAAACATTACATTCATATCACTTACACTGTAGTCAGGTACCTTTTGGAATTAAAAATGCTTTTAAATTAAAATAAAAACCTTACGTAAGCAAATAACAGGCATAAGAGCTCGTTTCCAAGACGTCTAATTTTTTCAGAATAAACATATACTGCAAAATTTTCTAAAAATTTCAGGTGAGTTTTTCGAGGTGTAGAAGTAAGTTTTCTCCATATCATACTTTCTACTCCATTAAACACAGGCCATTTGCTTTCCTGATTTCCTGCGTCCGGTTGATACAACCGACTCACCCATTTCTGTCGCCAAACGTCAGTGCTGATCAATCGTGTCTCGATTTTGGAAAGAAAGGTAGTACAAAACTTATTCAAGCAAGAACATTGATATAAAAAACCCTAATTTAATGGGCAAGAATCATAACTTAGCATCTACAGCTATATTTGAATTTGGATAAAAACTAATTGTATGAAACACATGCGATGTCGCAGGCAACAATTTAAAAAAAGATAACATAAAGCTACAGCGCAGAGCAACACAAAAATAACACACATCCTAAAAATGAAATACACTTTGCGGATTTGTTACAACACTTATAAAACGAGAGCTATAGGACCGATTTTTTTATTAAAACCTTAAACATCAGAGTAACTGTTAACACGCTTGAGAAATTAAGAAAAAAAAATTCACTTTGCACAGGTCCTCCTGTAAGCTGGTCGTTAGGATAGCGAGTGTAATAGAAAATTAAAACGTAAGCCTTTAAAAGCGTGCTAACATTTGTTAAGTAAAAAATTTTAATTTAATAAGTACCTATTATCGTAATTATACAAGTGCGTAATTAAGTTGTTTTTCTTGATAATGAATTTTAAAAATGGTCAAGACATACGTTGATTGTATGGTAATCAACCTTGGACAAATAAATATCTTATAAAACAAAACATATACTGTTAAAAACAAGTAATGGCTGAAGTAAATAAACGTTAGAATTTGTAAACATTGATACCGGAAGTTTCAAACATAAACAACTAACAATGAGGTTAATTATAATGATGAACAAAAAAAATATAAGTAATTAAAGGCAGGCTTCCAACTTTTGAGAGAGGAACGACCGTCTATAAAATTCGCCACATACATTTGGGATTTAAAAAAAACTACTCAAAGTCCATACAGAAAAAATCCTGATGTGTGTGGCAGGTCCATAGGTTTGTTTGGGTTTTATTGCGTTCGAATTTTCTTTCGAGACATGATTCCGTTACCAAATTCCGAATGTATGATATTGAACTATGTTTTCAAATTGAATATAAAAGCAAATTTTGCACCAAAAACTGACTAAAGAAGCATGCGTCTTTTCGGCGCCATTTGTGCTTCAGTCACATTCAGAATATATATTGACGCAAAATATTTACCATGTTTTACTAAACACAGTCTAAAATTGGTTTATCAAACAATATCCGTCTTATCAATAAACACGGCATAAAGTACGCCAAGGTCCAACCTGGTATCATAGTCCTTATAGTCCAATGTGATACAGACTATACTATCAACTTAATTTTACTTCTTCGTTAGTCCATGTTTATTAATAAGAAGGTTTAGCGCGCTATTGGTTGGATGATAATTTTGGTCAGTGTTTAATTAAACAATATTTTATTTTGTTATAGACACGCCAAAAGTACAGAAAAAGAGAATCTGGACGAATAATTATTTTAATATTCGTTTTTTATAATTATTAACACGTTTGCATAATAATTGCAGTTAAACAATGGTGCTATTTTTGAAAAAATCACATGAATATTAAAAACCACTTTTTATATTTTCATTATTATTTTTAACACAGAGAAGTCAACGCGTCGTTTTTTTCTTGTAATATTTGTGATGATGGTCTCTCAATACTTAGTATATACGCGAATCTTCGACAAATTCTAATATCGACTTTAGATTCCGCAACTTTGTTTTTAAAATGTATGAAATGTTGCAACGCAAACCGACCGGTGACAGATCGGTGTGCGCCATCTTGTCATTCTGATTCTAGTTTTAGCGCATACGATATAGTATGCGCCAGGGTTCAAATAAAAAAGAATATTTAAAATCAATTCAGAAATTCGAGTAACATGCATAAAAAACTAGCGGCCCGCCCCGGCTTCGCACGGTTATGAAATATACATACATTGTCTATTAAAAAAAACCGCATCAAAATGTGTTGCTTAGTTTTAAAGATTTCAGCATACAAAGGGACATAAAGACAGAGGGAGCGACTTTGTTTTATACTATGTAGTGATAAAAATAGAATTCGAGCTCAAAACTTTTTTCAAACTTTTTTTTTGAAGTCGGTTTAAATGACTTTTACTGTTAGATTTATTAACAAATGTTATTATTTGACATGAAAATTACCGTATCATGTATTCAATGCTGTTATAACCTCGCTTAACTGGATATTCTAATTATTAAAACCTTTATGTGTTGCTATTAAGGTAACAACTCTATCAACAGCTTCTATACTTTTTATCGTCGGCGTTTGGGGGAATTCCATTCCAGACACAATTTGCACTTTCCACAATATATTTCATTATTTTCTAACCGGTTTCACTATTGAAGCATAGTCAAGGCATTACCTACCTCATATTGTGGATAGTGCAAGAGTTATTCATAAATTGTACCTGTCATTAAGAAGCATAAATCATTATTTAAGTTTGTTATTGGCTGGGAAGAAGATAAAGTATTACTTAGGGCACCTACCTATTTGATTATTTGAACGTGCCATAACCCAGGCTACAAAATTTTCCTACCAAACACCATCTATATTTTAAGTTTGATTTTCACATAGAAATAGATTAGGTGTGGGAGAAAAATATAGCCTGCTTTTTAAGTTGCAATCAAACTGACGGATTCGGGTAATAACAGCGACTTACAGGGTATCTAAATAATAAAAGTACGCTGAGCCGTACAAACTGTCGGACATAAGCCGCGGAAGTGACCTTCAACGTTCGGACGTCCTAAAGATATCTAGTGCTGGATGTTTATATCAACCGTAAGTGTCCGCGGACGGAATGTACACACTTATCAGTTGCAGCTGATAATATGTTTCCAGCTTTAGCCTGATATCTCAGCTCTCTCTCGAGACAGGGTGAAACAATTATGACAAGCAGGTGAAGTCACGGGCTAGTCCAATATTTTATATATGACTGACATTTTTTCCGTTCACTGACCGTGGAATAATTAACCTAAAAAACTGGTTAATTCTTATTTCTATAATAGCCGACCAGTCAATCGTTTCACTGCGTTGTGAAGGTATAATAAATTAACATTTTTATACTTTATTTTGCATTACAATGAGAAACCGATTGATAACAATGAATAAATTAATGTTAAGTTTTTTTTTAATATATTATAGGAAGGCAAACAAGCAGACGGATTTCCTGATGGTAAGAAATTCACGCCGCCTAGAGACACCAAAGATGGTAATGGTGCGTTGCAAACCTGAGGTCAGGATGTTAGACCTCGAGTAAAAGTAAGTTGTCCGAACCGGAACACGTCACGACGTTATGGCGGCAGGAATAGGTAAGGCGGTGGTACCAATCCGGGCGAGTCGCTGCGAAACTCTACCACCTAGTCAGATGTAACGGTGTCAGTGATGATAAGCCTATGCTCGCCTTTTACGAGCTGCCTGGCAAGAAAGGCAGATGGTCTATTCTGCAAAGGAGCCTGGACCAACACGGGGAGAAACAATTAGTTTAATAATAAGTTTTTAATATTTTAATAAGATTTTACTTAATTCGTACTAAAGTATTTTTACAGCAATTTTGCTGTAAGTAAATAGTAAATGTCTAAATAAATAAATATCCTGGAAAAATTACATAAATTGAACCTAATTAAAATGTAACCAAATTACATGCTTGAGTTATGGGTGCTAGTCAACGAATTATTTTGGAAATACATATAAATGGGTAACGGAATAAATTTAATAAACATCCAGTCCCAGAAATGTTAACATTTAAATAGGTAGATATTCATTACACTAATGCCTGACCTTTCGGAAGTCATATGTGAGACTCCTGAGCCTCGCGGTTGACTGGTGTAGTCTAGCTGACGTCTACGCTAACTATTTGACTAATAAGGCGAGTTTAACAAAACTGCACTTTTTAAAGTTGTGTCTGTCTTTTTGTTTGAGGTAATCTTTAAATTGTTTTTACCGATTTTGACGAGACTTTTACTACCCGGTAGATAAAAACAGTTGATACCTACAAACATAAACCCAAAAGTGTGTTTTATATCCAGGAGCCAAATAAACACAAAGTGTGTTAGTTGTGTTGTATTTTTAACTGTGTGGATTTTGGTTAAATAAGACGCTAGTTCGAGAATCCGACATTTCTGAAATGAAACACTTTCGCTGATTTTGTAATCATTTCCGAATATGTTTCTCTGTTGTGTATTTGGACACAGGCGAGATAACACAATAGAATCTAGTCCAACTTCAGACTAAATTATGAACCTGATAAAGATAATTGGGGCTTACATTTACGGTGGCTTTATGCAATCATTACAGAGACGTAAAGTCCATCGTGCTCAAGGCTACTATTTCTGAATCTATATTAATACGTGATACCAACACTTTGGAACCCTTTTTACGAAAATACGGGGATTCGGGAGCATAAAATTTGGCACACTTATAGTTTAGGTGTTGGAGAAGTGCAGAACGCAAATATTTTTCAATAATAATGCTTATAAGATACATTAAATAAATAAATAAAACGTTACCCACACTGCCATGCATTTAACACACACAAACAAATATATTGATGATAATGATAAAAGATCACAGATGGCGCGCTAAAAAGTTTGGAAACAAAGTAGTTGGTCTTGAGAAATGAAGATGACGTTCTTGTCAACCAGATATTAAAATGTATTATTGTCGAATTTCGACAGACGGGCGACCACTAGTTGTGATGAATATTTATTTAAATCTGAATTCGAACCGCCTCTAAGATTAAGTTATCTGGTTTTGGAAATTACTTCCTAAAGACCCGGGTTCAATTCCCAGGTTGGGTAAAAAAACAATTGTTTTCTTCACTTCATAATATTATTTAAGGCAGTCAAACTGCAAAAAACTAACATCAATTTCAATAATTATTTCATCTAACACAAAACTTAAGTATTTTCTTCTATTTCCCTGGGATTCATTAATAAGATTCACAGTTTGTGGTGATTGGACCACTTCGAAAGTTTTTTTAATTATAGCAACCCTGTACTTTAAAAGGAGTTAACACCTTGTTAAGAAACACTTTTATCGACCATATTAGGTATCAAGTTTCCGACCTTCTAACACGAAATGACAATTTTTATATAATATAATTAAACTACAATTCCCCTCAATTTTCTCCCGTGTTGGTCCGGGCTCTTTTGTAGAATAGACCATCTGCTTTCCTGTGCCAGGTAGCTCGTAAAAGGCGAGCATAGGCTTGCCGTCACTAACACCGTGACATCTGACTAAGTGGTAGAGTTTCGTAGCGACTCACCCGGATTGGTACCACCGCCTCACATATTCCTGCCGCCATAACGTCATGACGTGTTCCGGTTCGGAGGGTGAGATAGCCGGTAAACTTACTTTTGCTCAAGGCCTAACATCCCGGCCTGTGGTTGGCAACGCACCATTACCACCTTTGGTGTCACTAGGCAGCAGGAATTTCTTACCATCAGGAAATCCGTCTGCTTGTTTGCCTTCCAATGACATAAAAAAAAACAATTTATAAAAAACACTATCGTTATTTGTTTTTGTGTTTAAAATGGGTATTTGTGAACATTTTACGTATATTGCTTTAATGTTACAGTACTATCTGACCCGGTAAACTTTTTTCTGTCGTATACTATCAGTCGTCACCTACTAGTATTAATAAAACCTACTAACTATAAGTTTTTGGGCTTCAATTTGCTTGTTACTAATAATGTTTTGATAATAAGAATATTATAAACAAACAATAAAAGTCCTGACCTTACGACATCAGCTGACTTGTTATTTCAGGTCCTTTTTCTAAACTTGTCTCAATTTATGGGACTTAGTATCTTCGGCTAGTCGTGGGTGCCCTGGTTGTGCCTCTGCCTACCTCTTCGGGGATATGGGCGTGAAAGTACTTTTTTTTGTCTCAATTTAAAATTTCGTTTTGTTTCAGTTTTGCAAAGCAAAGTAAAGAGACTTAAAAATATATTTTAAGGTTTTAGAAACAGCTGTCCTAGTTTTCCATATTATAAGCGTAAGGCCTACTGTCGCGACAACTATCTGGTTTACCTTGTACTCCGAAGATATGGTAATATGGAGTCCTTACATCATGGCAAATTAGTGGAACACAGTCGTCAATGACAATACATTTGTAACCGACTTCAAAAAAAGGAGCTTATCAATTCGTCGGTATGTCTCTTACGGCCAATGTTAATAATATTTCTTCAAAGATGGATTTCAAGCAATCGAGATAGCTGCGTATCCGCCGGCCTATCCTTTACACAATTGCCATATTTATCCTGTCCACAGATCTGTTATTGGCAAGCGATAACATAAAAATGGATCAAAATGTCAATCTTGGACAGCAAGTTTTGGATTAGGATTGATTATTGATATTGGCCGTTAGACGGACGCCAAGAAGGGACCAAGTTTTTTGGAATGGAACGTTGGTTCCACTAAGTGCCGACGATAACAAGTCTAGATTCTACTACGTTTTTTTTTTTTTTTGCATGTTGCTTTTACTTGGCCGCTACTGGATGGATTTCGATGATCCGCTTTCGCTGAAAGGTAGGGTAAATTTTATCAACAAAATAAGTTCTTTGAGTTATTAATAATGCATAAGTGTTGGTGTTACAAACACGGTGATAAAATTGGACTACTTTTTGACCCTCGATGGAACGAGAGACGTGTTAAAAGGGTTGTGTGTGTCAGTCGGTCGCATCGTAACTTTTGAACAGATCGACCGATTTTAATGCAGGTTTTTTGTTTAAAAGCTAATGTGATGATGTTTTTGGTTTTAATTTTAGTGCTATAGTAGTTTTAATGCACGTATTTTTTTCCACACATTCTTGACTTTTTGATAGAATATTATATTCCGAATTTTACTTTACTGATTTTTCTTTACAATTTGATAAATATTCAAGATTATTATTTGTAAATATTATATGGGTGAAGTTACAAAACCCGCGAAGTTAAAAATACATTAGTTACTCGAAAAGAGGTCAGTGTATATGAAATTCGGCCAAAATCTAGTTATGAATGTATGTTAACAGAATGATATAATATACTTCAACAGAAGCTAAAATTAGTTTTTAACATAAAGATCATCGGTCTGGGAATTATATTCGCACTTGGCCGTTTTTTAATTACTATGAAGTAAACAGAGCGTAGAAGTACATAGCAACAAATAACATACCGCTTACAAAACTTACATTTTAAAGTAATTGTTGGCGACGGTTTTTTACAAATTTAAAATAAAGTTTTAAAAAATTTGTTTATTGTATAAATCGGCAAAGACTAACATTCAAATCCCAAGATATACAAGTTAATAGGTTAATAAATAAAATAAAAAAACATTTATTTCAGGTCACTGGCCCATATTGATATCACCTTTTCTTAAAATAACGTGAAATTAAATAAACTCCAAATCAAAACATATTTTAAGAAACAAAAGAAAAAATAATTATTTGCTGAATATGAGTGTTACAAATTTATTTAAGCGTTCCAACTATTCTACTAAGTTATGGTGTGCAAATATTTATAAGAATAAATTATAGTAAGGCATAATACTGTTTAATATTTATACAGGATTATGCCTTACTATAATTTATTTACAAATTTATTTAAGCGTTCCAACTATTCTACTAAGTTATGGTGTGCAAATATTTATAAGAATAAATTATAGTAAGGCATAATACTGTTTAATATTTATACAGGATGATACTTAAAGTACCAGCCAGATTTTGAGATACTATTAGGAATCGATAACACTTTCGATTCGATTATTAATGTTAATCCAACGCAAAAATATAAGATGCATGGTTACCAACGACTGTACACGCATATGCAAGTTGGTGACGTCATCACTCGTACTACATAGCGTGACAACGAGTAAAGCATTTTTAGGCCTATTTGAAATATTCTTTTATGAAAGTAAATATTTCAATTTAGCAATAATATTAAAAATGCAATACAAATACCCCCTTTACCCCCGTAGTTTAAAATTGGCCGGTCCTTTCAAAGTAACCTCGTATAGTAAGTACAGTGTCTAAAATAATTAACATGTCAATTATGATGTTATTATAAATTAAAAAATAATGCATTAACATTTTGAAACACTCTGTATTATACTTTCGTAATAAAGGTTCTTTATAATTTACCGCAGTAAATTTGCAAAAACCGACCCCAAAATAATCTTTTCGAAAACCATCAAAATTACTGTGTCATTGGCCGAGTAATCGCTTAACAAATGAAAAATAAAAAAAACATACAGTGGAATTAAGTAGAAGAGAAGAGAGTTGGTTATAAAATACGTGAGTATATTTACGTTCGTATCTTCTAAAAGACAGAAAAAACCTAGTTCCAAAATGAGCAAACCGATCTTCAACCGGTATTTATACCAACCTCTGCAACGTTATTTTTATTTCAAAATTAAAAAGCACATTTTGAGTTGTCCAACTCGTAAATCGAACAAGTGTAAATAGTCACGTGGAACATCACAACGTACTACAACAAAAGTCACGTGGAACGTCACAACGTACTTATAACGTAGGTCACGTAGCTTGTCCCAAGGTATCACGTTTTGAATTAACTGTATTGGGTTCTGCCGTAGTTTTTATGGTTATAAACGTATAATAAACTATACGTATCCTTTTACTAAATTTTTAGCCGACTCCAAAAAGGAGGAGGTTCGGAATTCATATGTATGTTAAATGGTAGGTCATGGTTTTGAGGTGGTATCATGGAAATTAAGTCGAGACTTGACAAGTACTTTTTTAATTAGGTTTAACTAGTTGTCGCCTGTGTGTTGCTGTGTGTGGTCGGGATTAAAAGTAGCCTATATGTTAATCCAGGTCACAATCTATCAGCCATTCGAGCGTGAGTAACAAACAAGAGTCAGTCAAGAGTAACAAACATCCATACATACATACTCAGAAACTTCAGATATCATAATATTAGTAGTGTAATACCTAGTTTTTGTTTACCTTGATGACATAGTAACGAAATTGGAAGTGGTTTTTTTGCAGTTTTACTTTTACTTCACCAAACTTATTTTACACTAACGTTTTGCCCGCGACTTCTTGGAATAATTACGATTTTTATACAAAGTTTCATCCCCATTATCGTCCTTTAGTTTTTGATTTTAATACATTGTTAGCCTATATTGAACTCGGATCTTTAGCTAAAGGCATATTAAAATTTCACCAACGGTTAAATGGTTAATCTGAGAAAGAGTAACAAACAGACGGACAGACTTTTGCATTTATAATATTATTATTTATATAACAGAGTGTTTGGTAAGTAATGAACTAATTTTAATAAGTCGCTCGCTAGAACCATTTAAACTTAAGTCCATTTAAATGTATTGCTGTTAGTACAACTAGTTTTTTTAATCAATAAAATTATGTTTGATATTTTCCATCGTCGGCACTTGATAGGTAAAGTTTTAGCCCTGCTGATGGTTTTATAAGTGAAACCGTTAAGCTATTTACAAAATAATTAATTGTAAGTGATACGTAAAACAGTACAAGTGTTTACAAAAACATTTTAATATTTACAAGATAAATATATAATTACACATACTTTAACTTTTAAGAAAATTGTTTATATTTATATCCAGTTTAATTATTTGTTGCCAAAAATTTTAAAACCGTAATTAATTTTTTTTTCTATGTTATAGGAAGGCAAACAAGCAGACGGATTTCCTGTTGGTAAGAAATTCCCGCCGCCTAGAGACACCAAAGGTGGTAATGGTGCGTTGCCAACCTGAGGTCGGGATGTTAGTAAGTTAAAGTAAGTTTACCGGCTACCTTACCCTCCGAACCGGAACACGTCATGAGGCTATGGCGGCAGGAGTAGGCAAGGCGGTGGTACCAATCCGGGCGAGTCGCCGCGAAACTCCACCACCCAGTAAAATAACCCAGTAAATTTAACCTTATCTGATGTTGGTGGGAGATCTACTAGCTCGTTTGCTTCCTCTTATATTTATATAAAAAAAATATTCCTAGTCCTATTATCAGCTCGGTGCAGGTTGACTTAGGTTCGGATCTTAGACCAGTAGTAAATTGTTAATAATAGAACACGCTTTGGACTAAACACTCCTCGTAGTATAGTTGGCGCGGATAGTAAGGAAAATAACTCGAATAGTAAATAAGCCTTGACATAAGACATTGCCCGTGAATTGCTTGGCGGACGGCCAGCTGCGACGACACCTAGTGTTTCTACCTAGAGATTCACTTTTAATATGTTTGAGGTAATTTCCATGCATTTTTTTATTAACCAACAATTTATACAGTTAGTTAAAAAAATATAGGCTCATATCCCCGAAGAGGTAGGCAGAGGAGAGAGGCACAACTAGGAGGCACCCACGACTAGACGAAGACACTAAGTCCCACAATGTGATAAATGGCAAGCCTATTGCCAATCGGGTTACATATCTAATTCAAATGTAAAAAACATTATTTTATATATTAACATGATTATTGCATCAAGCTTAAACGGATAAACCAAGCTCATTATTTTTTTGTGTCAGTTTCTGTCAGGAGAACCTTCATTTAAAAAAATCTTCATAGCTAGAACAGGACAACGTCTGTCAGCTCAGCTATTTTTGTATAAATATTTGTTGACAAATTGCACAAATTAAATGTAAATCAAACATGTTAATAAAAAAATATGTTTACGCTCATATCCTAGAAGAACTAGGCAGAGGAACAACTAAGCCACCCTCAACTAGCCGAAGACACTAAGTCAAACAAATAGTACTCATGCACGTCGACGACTTAAAACTACCACTAAATCGGAAACGCGGATCTACAAATAAAGTAATAAATAATGTTTAAGAGTTTTTTAGTTTAAAAATAATTAAACAATAAATTTACCAAATAAAAAGCTTAATAAGCTTAACTTTATACCTTTACTAATAAATTGTATTAATTAATTATAATTTTCAAGGCAATAAGCAACAATACATTCTTCAGAGGTAAGTATATATAATTTATTTCGAATAAAAACTGGATACTTATTATGAATCTACTAATTATATTTTATTACATCGTTATTTTTTTAATGTAATGTGAAAGAACAAGAAGACGTTTCACTTTAGACAACTATGGTCCTTAGATACCATAGATGTTATGGGTGCATCGCTATTTACCCTACCTTCCAGACCGAAACACAATGTGAGTAATTGTGACGAAAGGAATAGGCAAGGCCATGAATCTCCAAAGAGTCAAGTACTCTAACATCAGTAGTCTTTTGTTGAAAATTACATATTTAACTTATGCTCGCCTTTTGCAACTTGTAAGTTCCCTCAGGTTGTTGGGATCCCGCAACGCATTGCTGTGGCCACACCCTTATAATTTGCACTACACCACGTGCCCTGTATTGTGTATAAATATTCACTAATTATACGTTAAAATATTGCATAAGACTGTTTCTAACGAATTAGAGTGCCAAAACGGCACTTTGTCGCGAGAGAATTGATTTCTTTCAATGACGTCAATTGCAGAAATATTAATTTTAAACTAGCTAATCTATTAGTAAAAAGCATATTAGTAAGAGGTAGTATATAATTAATATTAAATATTTATTATTTTTTCCCGCGTTGGTCCGGGCTCCTTTGCAAAATAGATCACCTGCCTTCCTGCCAGGCAGCTCGTAAAAGGCGAGCATAGGCTTACCGTCACTAACAGCGTGACATCTGACTAGATGGTAGAGTATCGCAGCGACTCACCCAGATTGGTACCACCGCCTTACCTATTCCTGCCGCCATAACGTCATGATGTGTTCCGGTTCGGAGGATAAGGTAGCCGGTAAACTTACTTTTGCTCGAGGCCTAACATCCCGGCCTCAGGTCGGCAACGCACCATTACCACCTTTTGTGTCTCTGGGCGGCGTGAGTTTC
This sequence comes from Calephelis nemesis, assembly GCA_002245505.1. NCBI lineage: Eukaryota > Metazoa > Arthropoda > Insecta > Lepidoptera > Riodinidae > Calephelis > Calephelis nemesis. Next base: position 72,262 of record NJDD01004112.1, read on the forward strand.
TTACCATCAGGAAATCCGTCTGCTTGTTTGCCTTCCAATATCATAAAAAAATACTTTTTAGTTTCGAAGTCGGTTTTAAATAACGTAGTTATTTTTATTAAATAAATGTATAATTACAAGCAAATTGTTATTTCAAAATTGTGTTAGCAACATAGGATAAACTATATTACCGATACACCGATAGATAAAAGGTCTGATGTATATATAAACATGTATAGTTCTTAATCTATGTAGGTCAACGACTACGCAGTTAACAAGTGATTGACGACTTTTAGAATAATTAACGATTTTGTAATGTGATAAGTACATTGACATCATTATGATAGTAATAGGATATTTGCACACCATTTTGTAGAAATGATAAAGATAAGTAACGTTTTTCCAATGATAGAACTTTGGTTTAATTTTATTTTCTATAACGATTTTAAAACGTGATAAGTATTATTACATTTTTGTGATCGTGAGAATCGTGAGATCGTCAGCCTACTGACTTCAAAAGACCGTAGAACTGTGATATTACAAGTGTTAGTGGCATGCCCATCGTGTCCATCGTTTGTACTTCGATCACTTACAACAAATATTATGTTGTGCGTTAGTTTGACCTGAATCGTAGCCCGACAAAGATGTATGTGACGGACATTCCTACTTTTTAATTTAAATTTGTCTAAATTAATATTGTAAAACTTTGAAGCTTTGTTTGTTTGACCCTCTTATTTTTTAACCGCATCCTTATTGGGTTCTTTCCTTTTTCCGACTTTTTATTAAATTTATTTAAGTTTATACACCCTGACTTTTTAATTACCATCCAAATTTTAATATGTTGATCTTAAGTGAAAATAATTAAATACGTGTTTTTTTCTTTTAGTATCCCTCAATACTAAAATATTAAGATATGACATCGCAAAGTCGTCTACAAAGTACCGTACCTACGCGCTGAGTGCTCTGACATGCTAGATATCTACCTGCTAGATACCTATTTTTTTTTCATAAATGGACTTATCTATAGATACTTTATGCCCAGAAAAAATTTGGATGGTGATAAAAAAATCTTGCTGTATATAAGTTAGAACAAACGTAATCTTCAGAGAGTTCTTTTTTTGTTTCGATAGAAAACCTCTAAGAGAATATAATTGTAAAATGCATAACAATACATTACGGAAAATAATAATGTACATTTTTGTTTATTTTTAATTTTGAAATATTTATATTATTATGAGCGTAACAACATATACATACATATCTTCACGCCAAGTCCCTTACCCGGTAGACAGAGAATATCGAGTGCCAAATCCCACGGTCCTGACAAACCTTCACATTCATTACCCTTTTTATACAAACACGCCGGATTATAAGTCTCTGGATCTGATAGTGGAATGTCAACTTTGGTCTCCGGATACCTACATCCATTCATATTCGCATTTTAAATCTGTTTTGTCAATCTTTTATCTGTCATTCTTTTACATGCCCGAACCAGCGGAGCATGCCCTTTCGCATTTAACAGCAACACTTTCTTTAAATCCCACTCTTTTTCGGATCTCACTGTTACGAAACAAATATTTGCGAATTGTTTCATAGAATTCAGAACAAACTTATAATATAGTGGTAATAATAAATGAGCACTATATTACAGTTGCACAATAGTAATATGTAAGTCGTTTATCGTTTATATTTCATTTTGGGATTATAAAAGGTTTTGCAACTTGATAACTAGTGACAGGTTTACGAGCCTAAGAGATATTTACAAAACTTGAAATTCTGAGATAGTGAAAGAGCAATATTATTTTGTTGCATAACAAGATTTACATTAGTCGAGTTTTTAGTTATCTTTCATTTTTGACTTACTATTTTGAAATGTTATAAGTTGATTTATTGAATTTTTTATGGTCGTAAAAGAATATTTACAAATCTTCTATGGAAGTTAGAATAATCGTAAAATACTGCAATCATGATACCACTTATACAGGAGGACTGTTTAAATTATGCGCTTCGGCTATATTCGTCAAGTTTCGGAAATCCGAATGTATTTAAACATATCTTTATAGAGTTTTTATTACATAATTAATCATTTCGCTTAAATTTAGATTAGGTCAGCCAATTTAAAAATAAAAGTATAAAGCGTAAATTGAGTAAAAAGTGTAAAGCCGAAGCGTATAATTTAAATAGTAGTACTATACAATTGCGACATAGTATAATAGTACTATACTATAGTTGCAGTTTAAGACGTTATTACCTATTTTTCTTTTTTTATTATTCTTGAATAAGATGACTATTTGTTAACATTTTTACTTGTAAAACCTATACATAAAAAGAGAGGTAAGTTTAACGTGTGTAAGTATGGTTATTATTGCCCAATTCCTATAGTCAACGAAACGTAATCCGTAAGTTTAACCATTCGTAGTTTGCTCAAATGTAACGGAGCGTTACTCACATTTTGAAAAATGTTCCGAGTTAAATGTTAAAAAACAAGCAACCGTTGTTAGCAATCATACAAAATACTAATTAAAACGACTCGTTTCTAGAATATGTCTTGAAAATCCTATATTATTGCTGTTAAACGAGTGGGTAGGTTAAGAATCATCTAAGCTGAAGATGATTCTTAACTACGTCTACGATAGATTTTGTCGAGGGTTATATATTTTTTAATTTTGAATTACATGTATGTGTAGGCAAAGGTTCATTGTGATCAAAGTTGGTGAAGTTGTTAGTTTACACCTAGGCCTTATGTATTAATAGTATAAGTCCGTTGGATCATTCTAGTTATTCTTCAGTTTAATAGGTATTTAGCTACAAGAACCCGTTGATATATCGAGATCAAAAGTAGCCTGTGACCTTCTCCAGGTTCTAATATATTTTTGTAGTTACTAATATATATTTCCCGTGTTGGTCCGGGCTCCTTTGTAGAATAGACAATCTGCCTTCCTTGCCAGGCAGCTCGTAAAAGGCGAGCATAGGCTTACCGTCACTAACATCGTGACATCTGACTAGGTGGTAGAGTTTAGCAGCGACTCGCCCGGATCGGTACCACCGCCTTACCTATTACTGCCACCATAACGTCATAACGTGTTCCGGTTCGGAGGGTAAGGTAGCCGGTAAACTTACATTTGCTCGAGGCCTAACATCCCGGCCTCTGGTTGGCAACGCACCTTTACCACCTTTGGTGTCTCTATGCGGCGAGAATTTCTTACCATCAGGAAATCCGTCTGCTTGTTTGCCTTCCAATATCATAATATATATATATATATA
>NJDD01004112.1:79944-100997 GCA_002245505.1 Calephelis nemesis
TCATACCAAGGGTGCGAATGACCGCAGCGATGATTCACGTGTGTTTTTATTTTTACGTTACCATTCCTCGTGTAATTGACCTTTACAACACACGCGCCGCAGTCATGATAGCAATGGAACTGAAAACGTTTTTTATCACACTGTTTCTAACGAGAATTGAGGTAGGTATGTGTTATAAGATAAAAACTGTTTAAAAATCATAAGGTTACATTGTCTAGAAATTTTGTAATTGATATGTATGCGTTACTGCATATACCCATGTGTGAGTGGGAATGTGTATTTTTGTGTATGTTTGTGTAGGTATGTAGGCAGTTCATTTATAACTTTTAATAACTAATTCTAATAATTTTCTAAACAATTAATTTGAAATTATGTCATACTAACACAGTAGGTAACAATTTGTGTTAACTGATTTTATTTACTTTATTAAATGAACAATTAAATTTTTATTATTGTAGTAGTTCAAGAAAAAGTATTTTCACGCCCATATCCCGAAGAGGAAGGCAGAGGCACAACCAGGACACCCACGACTAGCCGAAAATACTAAGTCCCACAATGTGATAGGTGGCAAGCCTATCGCCAATCAGGCACATATCCTGTTCCGAACAACATTTTTTTTATTAGAAAATTGGAAAAACCCAATTTTCTTTTTGTTGCCCGACCCGGGATTCGAACCCGGGACCTCATGCAGTCAAGTCCAACAACTAAACCGCTAGACCACAGAGGCGAGAGGAGAGATAGTTCAAACTTCAGTTATCATTAATATCAAAGTTTGATATCATGATTAAACAACCCAAGGCTAGATCATTAAAACAAATAGGATGGCTTACCGGATACGATAATGGCAAACACTGACAGAGATAAAGTGGTGGTACAATCATCACGTGCTAAACAAAAACACTCAAAACAAAGAAACAACGTGAATACAAAATTATAAACAATAACAAAGCAAACAAAAGACTGTGAGTAATTTCATTAACAAAAGCGTTTGATATATGGCTGGCAATTGACATTTCAGTACAAAGAAATCTTTTTGAAAACTCATCGTTTTGAAAAGCCCTCTTCATTAAGGGTCCACGTATGCTAAAATATGTCAGCAGTATAATGTTTTTTCATATAAAGCAATCTTGGATCATGGTGACAAAAATACACAAGATTAACATTGATATGCTTTATAAGTCTAGTGTTTCCAAAACACGATTCATTTCACTTTGCTCGATAGAAAAACATCAAAAAGTTAACCCTTTTTTGAAAGCAAAACCCAACTGTCTACTTCAATTATGAAAATATCGACACCAGATTTAACACAAACATAGATAAGTACTATAAATAAAAGACAAGTGTTTCAGTTTTTATACTTTTTTTCAAATTACTTTTATAGTGTCAAAAATAGTGATTTGTCGCTTAATACGTTTACTTTAGAGCGCAATATTTTATAGTGATAATGGGACGGGGGAGTGCGGCGATTGGCTCTTCTGGCTGACTAAATATGGAGCCTTAAATACTCTCATGTGGTTGTGCGTAGATTGTATATGCACCGCATTACAATTCACAAATGCATCGCCGATCACGAGAACGCTTAGGGATTTCCGGGTATTTGCGATAATACACGTAGGTACAGTAACCTCCACAAATATCTGACCTATTTACAGCACTTTCAAAATACTGTGCGACTGTACAAGGATATTCATATATTCATGAATGGATTGTTTCATTTTTGTGTTATATATAAGTAGGCATTCACCTTTGGCTTTGAAATTGTAAAACAATTGAAAAATAATGTGTTTCAATTAAATCATATATTTTATTTTAAATTACATTGTTTTTAATCATTGGATTAAGGGTTCATAATGCTAAAATTGGTTTTTTTCATAACCCTTGAAAAAAACCGGATGTAATGTAGGTAAGAACCATCACGATCATGTAAACTATCAAACAAAAGGAACCGAATTGAAATTGGGTCATCCATTTAAAAGTTACGATGGTGGCATCGTAGACTAACACACAGTCTAATCAAATTTAGAACTCGTTGTCGGAGTTTATTTTTTATGATATTGGAAGGCAAACAAGCAGACGGATTTCCTGATGGTAAGAAATTCACGCCGCCTAAAGACACCAAAGGAGGTAATGGTGCGTTGCCAGCCTGAGGTCGGGATGTTAGGCCTCGAGCAAAAGTAAGTTCACCGGCTACCTTACCCTCCAAACCGGAACACGTCATGACGTTATGGCGGTAGGAATAGGTAAGGCGGTGGTACCAATCCGGGTGAGTCGCTGCGAAACTCTACCACCTAGCAGGATGTCACGTTGTTAATGACGGTAAGCCTATGCTCGCCTTTTACGAGCTGCTTGGCAGGAAGGAGCCCGGACCAACACGGGGAAGTTAAGAAAATAGAGGCAACTTTTGTGAAGTGTTCATTTATTGTATAGGCTTAGGAAGTCCCGCCAGGATTACGTAATAATACTTTAAACACTGTAAATCTGAAACCGACTTCGATTTTAATATTCACTGCAATATGGAATTCGCAGTCGGTTGGACTTCCATTATAATAGTACGTTGTCTAAATACCTACATAAAAAATGGATATTTCCGATTTTTATTTCCCTGGCATCATATCATCAGGTACAGATTTGGTGGAAATAGAACCACTTTAGAACTAAGGTCTTTAAAAGAAAGTCTTTTTAAAATCGTTTTGATGAAGAAATCTATTAACATTAAAAAATATAGAAGTCAAAGGTAAAACCCTCTTTTTTGAAGTACGTTAAAAATAACGATAGGTACCAAATAACACTTAACTGGTGTCAAATTTTAATTTAGTACATTTACGAAATTATTTTAGGTAACATTTATGAATATTAAATTAATATTGGAAACTATTTTGATTAATATTGGAGACGCTGTTTGTAAGGGCCATATTTCTTAACATCCAATGGCATTTCAAGGCTTCGTTGGTTTAGAGGTTAATGTATACGCGTATCGCCAGTTACTAAAGTTCGATTTGTGTTTCTTATATGTCTGTTTGTAGGTTTGGATGTTTCGTAAACTTATTCAGGTATATATTCAGTATTAATTTGTTATCTATATATTAATACGTGATGCCAAAACTTTGGACCCCTATTTACGAAAATTGCGCGGACGCAGGAGCATAAAATTTGGCACACTTATAGTTTATGTGTAGGAGAAGTGCAGAATGCTAATATTTTTCAATAATAATGCCTATAAAGTACATTAAAACAATAAATAAAACATTATCCACACTACCATGCATTTGACACACACAAACAAATATATTGATGATAACGATAAAAGATCACAGATGGCGCACTAAAAAGTTTGGAAACAAAGTAGTTGGTCTTGAAAAATGAAGATGGCTTCTTATCAACAAGATATTAAAATTTATTATGGTCGAATTTCGACCAACGGGCAACCACTAGTATCATTTATATATACATACGTATAATCGTTAACATACGTATAATCATGATAGAAAATGACTTGCTCTAGGGTTGGATCTGTTTATGTAATACTAGCAATTACCCGCGACATCGCTTAAGAAAATTTGAGATGTAAGCTATCATTAAAATTGTAAGAAACTTCAAACTGTGTACAAATTTATTTAAAATCATGTAGTTTAGAAGTTTATTTCGGACAAACAATGCAAATTATATACTTATATCGATATTATATCCAGAAATATTTCTGTATCGACATTATAAAGAGGCTTTTTTTTATGTTATAGGAAGGCAAACAAGCAGACGGATTTCCTGATGGTAAGAAATTCACGCCGCCTAGAGACACCAAATGTGGTAATGGTGCGTTGCCAACCTGAGGCCGGGATGTTAGGCCTTGAGCAAAAGTAAGTTTACCGGCTACCTTACCCTCCGAACCGGAACACGTCATGACGTTATGGCGGCAGGAATAGGTAAGGCGGTGGTACCAATCCGGGTGAGTCGCTGCGAAACTCTACCACCTAGTCAGATGTCACGGTGTTAGTGACGGTTAGCCTTTGCTCGCCTTTTACGAGCTGCTTGGCACAGGAAGGCAGATGGTCTATTCTACAAAGGAGCCCGGACCAACACGGGACCACTAGATTTGATTGTTTGTTTTGCATTGAATAGGTAGGCTCTAAAACTACTGGATCGATTTGAAAAAAATCTTGCTGCATTATAATTCTGATAAACTTAAGATGTCTTAAGAAAATAATTAAGCAAAGTAAAACTGAAAAAGCCAACAAGTTAATAAGATATCTTTCTTCCGAAGCTAATGATTCCGAATTGCACCGAAGCGTGTGAAGAAACAACGGTCTGCCTAAAGCCCGATGAAGTAAAAAAATTGTGTGTGTATTTATGTACCTACACGCGTTAGAAGTTATACTTCTGAGGCGTAATAAGATAAAAATCTTTTTAAAAATTTTATCTTTTGCCTTATTTTACATTTGTAGACAAAATGACACTAACCATAGAAATAAAGAAATATTGTGAATACAGTTGTTAGTTCTCACGCAAACATACGTAGATGTCCTTACTTTTACTTTGTTGGTACCTTTTTTTGAAAAACTAAAATTTTATCTATAGCTAACTTCATCATGTCGGTTTTTCGTGACGGTGTGCGCGGTTTTTCGTGACGGTGTGCGCGCGCATCGTAAAAATTTACCCTCATCATTTTTTCCTAATGCGCCAAAAGAAGTATAACTTCAAAACCGCGAGGTTGGCAACACATTAGTCATTAAAAAAACGGGCCACTAGTATTAATCATTATTATGTAAGCTATTGCTAGTGGGGACAAACAAGCGGTTACTATCTATGTGATAACAGTTCATCCATAGGTATATTGAAACTTGCTTATCATACTGCCGGTTATCTAACATTGTATCTGACTAGCTTTTTATCAACAATTACGGTTGCTATGATTACGATCGTTTATTCGTAAAATATGCTAAGAGACAATCTAAAGCCAGTTCGAATTTATAAGTATTTTACTACATTAAATTATAGCGATAAAATCTAACAAAAACATGCGCCTGGTAACATTTTTTCTATAGAAGGGTGCGGAATATTAGTAGTTATTCTGACGGTTACCTACGACACACATACGGACAGTAGACAGTAACACAGATGCGTTGGTGACCTCTCAGAAATATGTAACTAAGCTCTTTTCTTGAAGGTCCGTTATGTCTGGCAGTATGCCATTGGTAGGTGGTAAAGGTTGGCGATTACTGGATTAACTGTTTCATTTTCCACTGTTTATCCATGACTTTGCGCACTTTTTTTATTTATAACCATTTATATGTACTTATCGAGATATACTTATAAAGTATCTTTAAGTCCGTATTACCGAAGAATTAGGCAGAGACACATCCAGGGCATCTACATTCGGGATTTTTTCGTTGTTTATTAGGAAATTGAAAAAAATGCCTTTCTTTTTGTTGCAGAAACCGGGATTCGAAACCGGGAACTCATGGAGTTTAGTCCTGCACCGGACTGCTAGACCATAGTGGCGAGATATACAGATATAAATTAGACTAACGTTTGCATATGTCCATTAACTTTAAATATTAAGATTAAAAATTAAAATTAAAATATATTTATTTCATTAAAAAACATTAACATAACTAGCATGGTGTGGAGATCTTCTTTTAAGTAATTCACCACTTGTGTTAAAAGATCTCGCTCTTCCTTTAACTACCTAACTAACATTATTCTTGAAGATTTTATTTTTCCTACTCTTTAAAATAGTTATACAAGCTTATAACAATGTTAATTTTAATTAATTTCTATTTAACTTTAATCTAACATTAAGTCACCATCTTAAAAAAGTCTTTTTAAAAGATAATTGACGTCTCATAGTGTCAATTCATCATAATCTTAGATCATTATTAGAATATGCTCGGAACAAGTTTTATTGTTGCCAATCAAATGTTTAAATAGGAAGGTAATGTTTTTGCATTCTAAATGCATCGTGTATTTCAAAACCAACCAATTGCAATAAAATTTAACTTTAGATCGTGACTAAAACGTCCTTAAAATCTAAGTTACTGGTGGTAATTCCGCTGTTCACAAACTAAACTTATTTTAGATGCATGTTTTTCAAATGAAACAAAAACAAAAGAGATGGAACGTTTTAGACATGTCAGATTAGTCCGGACGTTTTCCGAGTGATAGATTAAACGTCTGTAGAAATGTCGTGTACGGTCTAATTTGGCAGCACTAACAGTGTTTTGTCTCTTTCTGTTACTTTCGATGAAGGAAGACAATGATAACTTAAAATTAGTTTAGTGCTGCCACCACAAAATTACCACCACTGTATTTTATAGTTCGCTGTTTGCTTGCGACTTCATTAGCATTTTTATATATTAGTTAGCATTTTTATACAAACTTTCATCACTTACTATAATCCTTTAGGGTTATATTTAAAAAAATGCCTGTGTTGAAATGAGATCTATTTCTATATGGATACAAATTTTCATCAAAAAAACATTTAAAGGAAATAGCCCTTGTTCGAACTTTGGTCTTTGTACATATCAAATTTCATGAAAATCGATACAGCGGTTTTACTGTAAAAGCCAGAGAAAAAAGTAGAAGTCAGATACACAAGCAATTACAATATTAGTATGGATTTTATATATCTTTCGAACTATGTCTACAAGAGCAGTGTTGATTGGCGCATTTAAATGAGTCACCATGGCAACCAAGTTAACCAAGGCCAAATAAAACTAATAATGATTTCAGTCGCATTTACCTTCAATTTGAGAGGTTTTGCTTTATGTGATTAATTTTCATATTTTTTCTGTAAATGATAGAAAAATTCTGGTATTTCTCAAGGGCTGAAAAAATGATCGCCTTTTTGGTTTAATGGTCCGGTGTGGTCGGTGTCTCGGGCATGACTACACGGATTTAATTCCCAGGCCGAGCAAAAAAAAAGGAAGTGTGTTTACAATTACCTAACAAAAGAACATTGCCTGGGATTAGCTAAGTACTCTGTTGACGAAAGGATTGTCACTTATTATATTGTGGAACTTAGTATCATCGGCTAGTAGTGGGTGTCCTGGTTGCACCTCTTCCGACCGTATCGGCGGCTTAAAACTTGGAAAGTGGTAAATTAAATTATTTTTACAAACAATAACGTTCTGTACTAAAAAAATTCAAATGCGTTTGTGAGACCGCAAACACTACTTAGCCGATTTAGACGAAACTAAATGAGTCCATATATCATAATAACTCTTTATGTATGACACATACAATTTCGCATAAGGGAGAAGCAATTTTAGGGTTTCTAGACTTGTAAAATGTTACTAAGGGTATTATATAAGGGTATAAATATTTCGTATATTAGCGAAACTGCGAACAGCTTATAAGAGGTTATTTTAAAGTTAATTTTTATCTATCTAGAACACATAAAGCTAGTATAAAAATATGCTGGACTTGTTTTACCTTAAGGCCAGCTGATTTTGAGTATTTATTTATTTATTTAAACTTTATTGTACACAAATAAAAATTGTGAGTACAAAAGGCGAACTTAATGCTAAATGCATTCTCTCCCAGTCAACCTTTGGGCTAACAGAGATCAGACCGAATAACCAAAACAGAATAATACAATGATGCTAGGTGAAGACGAATCACTAATACCGTGACTGCGATCAGGTAGTCAGTAGGTAAACAGACTGGATCGCCTATCTATCTGGAGCACATTAGATCCGTGTTCGCTACAGTCGTGTTCGAGTAAGTAGCAAACTTATGTACAATTTAACGTGTTACTGTTGGTAACGTACTATTACCATTTTTCTTATATTTTTCTCCCCTCGTTGGTTCGGGTTCCTTTGCAGATTAGACCATCTGCCTTCCTGCCAGACAGCTCGTAAAAGGCGAGCATAGGCTTACTGTCACTAACACCGTGACATCTGACAAGGTGGTAGAGTTTCGCACCGACTCACGTGGATTGGTACCACCACGTTACCTATTCCTGCCGCCATAACGTCTAATGCTTGAAGTTGACGTGTTCCGGTTCGGAGAGTAAGGTAGCCGGTAAACTTACTTTAGCTCGAGGTCTAACATCCCGGCCTCAGGTTGGCAACACACCATTACCACCTTTGGTGTCTCTCGGCGGCGTGAACTTCTTACCATCGAGAAATCCGTCTGCTTGTTTGCCTTCCAATATCATAAAAAAATACTATCAGATAACGCGTCAACTTGCTTCCTTTCCAGTCCGTTAAAAATATGTATGACTTAAAAACAATAATTTATATCCCAACTGTATAATTTGAGAAAGCTTCCAACCAACCCTAATTATATCACGTCAGTGGTTCACGTTTTTGTGGCGTACGCTTTGTCGGCCCTTTTTCTAATGACTTGATTATATTATTAAAATGCTTAAAAAAAGAGTAAGCTGACAACTTTTTTAACTACGACATTCCCATAGAAGGTTTAACAAAAAATGGAGATTGAAGATTAGATACAGGTTTATATTGCCTAAAAAAACACGTGTTCAGGGTTCGGTAGGTGAAATGGAAAAGCCAGACTCTGTTATTACTATCCGCTCAGACGAGCGGATAGTAATAATAGCAAAGGAACAATAAAGACTTATTGTTTTAATAGGATAAACTCTATTGAACTAATTTTAATAATATATCACCATTCGTCAAATAAGACATTCATTTTCTAGATTTATTTTTTTACATTAAAAGGTTAAAAAACAATAATGTACATTTTTTTATGATATTGGATGGCAAAATGCAAACAAGCAGGCGCGTCTCCTGATGTTAAGAAATTCACGCTGCCTTGAGACACCATTATGGCGGCAGGAATAGGTAAGGTGGTGGTACCAATCCGGGCGAGTCGCTGCGAAACTCTACCATCTCTCTCATTGTTATATCCTCTCTCATGTGTTATAATACGTATGTTGGTAGGTACAATGATAGGTTATAACGTATATTTCACACCGCCAGGTAAATAGTCAAGGAAATAACCCAGGTAAGCCTCGTTAATCGAGTGCCTAGCGTACACGCCTAACTACGTCGACCCACCGCGAGGCTTGAGTTCGATTCCCGACGGGGGCAGGCATTTTTGTGTAAACACTTAGATGTCTGCATTTCCAGGTATAGGTGGTTATTAAATTTATTCTAGTATCTATTTAAGTATTTCTATTTATTAGAATCGTTGACTAACACCCATAACACAAGCATATAATTTGCTTACGGGGTTAGATTCAATTTGTGTAATTTGTCCAGAGATATTTATTTATTTATTATAAGCTAGTAAGTCAATGAAAATGACTTAAAAAGAAAACTGTCTAAAAAACATCGCTCTCTATAAGCGCATATTAGGCCTGCATTAAACAAAATTAGGGACTAAAAAACACGGGATCAATTTAAGAAGATATATCTGGATAAATCACACAAATTTATCTATCTAGATATACTGACATACATGTAATATGTTCATCACATACGCCCTATTTATAAAATCACGTATTACTAGGCCACTGCAGTTTATAAACAATTTCAGTGATAACGTAAATTTTACTGCAGTGTATATTGCGTACATTGTATCGCAATGTTTGTCATTATGTATTCATCTCATCCGTATTGTGACCTAAACCTTGGCTAGAGAACAGTAACACACATGTAACATCTCTGGTGTCTATATTTCATATTTCCTTAATATAAAGAGAACGAAATACATGCTTGGCTATCTTTTCACATAAAAATACAGCAAAAAAAATCTTGTCTATATATAGTATTCGTGGTTGCATTCAAACTTCCCAAAATGTTTTTTTTTAATTATATTTCTTTAAATAAGTTTTTCCTGAAAACAATGAATACAACAAAAAAAGAATTAGCGAAACCAGTACATCCGTTCTGGCATGGTGCAGTGGCAGAGGGAAACAGGGATACATTTTTATAAAGTTAGATTTGGTAAACATAAAAATTTATGTTATGTATATAAAGAGGAAATGTTTGATTTTTTGTTTGTTTAAAATGAATAGGCTCCAAAACTACTGGACTGATTTCAAAAATTCTTTCACCCTTAGAACGCTACATTATCTCTGAGTGACATAGGCCTTTTTTCATCAAAATCGGTGCAGTAAAAGCCAAATTACGAAGGCTGCGTGAAATTGCTAGTAGGTAATAAGTATATTTCAAACCACTGAATTATGACAGAACGTTCGATATAAGAGCTAGTTCAAAATAATGTTCAGTTAGAGTTAGAAAAGTGTATTTCCGGAATGCTTTTCCAGCTTTTCTAACCAATTACTGTCAAACGTGTCATTCTGTTTCAAAGAGAATAGATTATAGTCGATGGACAGAAAAGCGTAGAGTGGATTTTCCTTCTAATGTTTTACGATCAATACCCAGTTTCGTACCACCGTCTTATTCATGCTTGCCGCCATAACGTCAAAGCCTACTACTGTAGTATTTCTACATGGAAATAAGGATAGCTAATGAAATAAATTAAGCTAGAAACTTTAAATTTGCAAATCAGTATTGCTTCCTTGGTCTAATGGCAGCGTACATTTTCAACAAAAGGTTTTTTCATTAAATTTTGGAAACCTTCTTTAGCGGCGTTGCGCACTTTGTTTGGAATGAGTAAGAACTTATAAACTCGCGGCAGGACGCGTGACCTAATCGAAAATTTGTAATTTGTAAACAGCCGGCGCGGCGTAGGAGATGAAGTAGGTATTCCCCCTTTTAAAATACGGCGCGGCGAAAACGTATGCCTGCGCCTGCGCTTGTGCGAATGTTCTTGTTGTCATGTTTGTGTACAATAGCGCAATAAATGAATATTGTATTCTACCACATAAATGATAGAACTTTCATACTGATAATTTAAGCAATCCGTGCAAAAATTATTCCATAACCATTCCAAAATGTCAAAAATGCACAACGTTGATATTCAAGTTTTCACTTCTGCCGGCACTCCCGGAGTGCAACCCATCGTTGTTTTTCAAACTACGCCTAGCTGTTAGCCTTTTTTATCAATCCGAATCCAAAAAAGGTATCAATTAAAAGCTTATAAAGGTGGAGTTACAGTATGCTATTGTGATAAGAACAATTATCAGATCGTCCCATTTTTTTACGGCCGGTTGTGTCAAAGCAGGGATTAGTGAATGATTAGATAGTACCTCATTGTTACGCCGCCTCCTTATCTATATAGGTATATAAACAAACCTTGATTGGAAATAATGTTACGCATTTACTCAATACAATTTACTAAAAATAGGTTACGGTATGTGTTTGGTTATCATAAAAGATAGTACTTATATATAACAGCGTAAAAATGTAAGATAGCGTTTGGCGGCTTTTATGGGTCTTAAACTTAAGGTCGAAATCTTAGACCACGTCTCTTGTAAACCGATTACCCTACCTTTCAGCCACGGTAATATTATATAGATAATATTACCGTGTTCCAGCGGATGACACAAAATTGGCACAAGGCCGAGCCGACCTTCTGCACTGTTGTAACACCGAATAACAACTGACAGCAACAGTAAAATAATCAGGTAACGTAATTAAATCACCCCCAACGGGCGATGGGGTTTTCACTTTTAAATGCCGAATAATACTGTCTCAAGCGGCTGCACGGATTTTGTTAATCATTTTTTTCGATATTTAAAAGGTGACTGGATGGCTTAAATACAATTATTGTGACAGGACGTGTGTCGGGTCTGCTAATTTTAATATGACATAACCAATGTTAATAATTTTATTCGTAAATGTAAACAACGTTGCTAATGTTAAGCATAGAAAATAGCGATAATTTACCTAGAATAGCTATAATGATAAATAAATAATAAAACATGTGATTGGGAATTTAATTTTCTTCTTCTTCTTTTATAAATATGGCTTTCAAATTTCATTTTCGTAGCTCACATTTCGAAAGAGTTTTGGCGCCATCGTGTATGAAGATGGTCGTATTTTTTCACAATTATTGAATTTCGTGTTTACATTGAGTGAAATAAGTTAATTTAGGTGGGAATTAGTCTGGTTTTGTTCAGAGAACGTTCACAAGTGAAATAATCATGAAGAAATTAGCGTATCGCGAATTTCCTCGCTGCCGCCAAACCTCATAAACAAGCTCATGTAAAGAAACCACCGCTTTACTCAAGGCCCAGACAAGAATTTATAAACAACGATTAACAATTGAAACAATGAAATAATACGGAAGACTTGGTTGTATGGCCTGAAGGTTTTTACCTGCCCCACAAAGGGGCGAATCAAATAAATAAATCACATTTCGAAAAATGATAGCGAAATGACGTTTCACAAAATAACGGTTCTGTTCCAATTTTGAATGAACAAATGGCGTCACTGTAACAATAATTATGAAAATTCGCTTGTGTTCTTTAGTGAGGACAGATCTATAAATTCATTTGAGATTTATTGACAATTTCTACAAATTTGATATTGTAAACTTAAAACGCAGTTAATATTTGATGCGTCATTTAAAACAAATGCGTAGATATATTTTCGCAGTAGTAATAAAATATGAAAATATGTTAGCTTGGATTTATGTTCTAACCAATCGTAACGAAATTTGCAAATCCATAACTTTGTGACGGATAGAAGTTTTTTCCCGATAATTGAAGAGCTGGAGTCAATAGAAGTTAGTTGAAATGCATAGTCAGGTGAAGTTGTAAAAACATATTTATTAGCCATCCTATTAATATTATAAATACGAAAGTTTGTATGTATGGATGTATGGATGTTTGTTACTCTTTCACGCAAAAACTACAAAGCCGATTACGATGAAATTTGGTATGTAGGTAGCTGAAGACCCAGAATAACATATAGGCTACTTTTTATCCCGGAGTTCCCGCGGGATTGGGACTTACGCGGGTGAAACCGCGGGGCGCAGCTAGTTTAAAATAAAAGAAAAAAAATCAAAATTCTGGGAACATTATCTGAACCAAGAAATCTTACATACTCTTTGGATTCACATTTTGATGTTTGATGAAGTTGTTTACATTTAGATATATATATTTTTATTATTCATCTCCAGATTATTGTAATTTTAAAACAATAATTCATGTATTTGAAAAATTTCATTTGCTATAAAAATACGAATGTTGAATTATGTACTTCCTAAATTCCAATATAATGTGTATTGTGGAAAAGTACAAGTGTTATTCAGAAAACATGCAAGAGAATTCCAATAAGTGCCGAGAAAGAAGAGAATAAATTCGAATTTCCTACTTATTTATAACTTCAATAAATTATCAGTGTAATGTTAATTAGCAACATTACTTCAACAGAAACAGTAAGTCCGCAAAACAGAAAAATTATCCAATATGAACTGGTTACTCAATACTGGGTACTTGTTAAACTGGAAACATCTTAAAGGTTACTTTTTAAACGTTAATTAATAAGCATAATTTCATGTTCCAAAGAAGTCGAAGTAACTAAGTGCCTATAATAACTTCCTACACTCAGTAACAAGCAAATGTATACGTTTTCCCGCCAATAATTTTAATGGACATATGCCCGGTTCCTATATTCAAAAAACGAGTCGTTTTGATTACGGAAGGTAGTATATTGTACGCTTAGTAAGATTACTAACAGCGGTTACTCGTTTCCGACTATTGATTCTAAACATTTTTTAAAAATATTGGTAACGCTCCGTTTCTTTTGAACAAACTACGAATGGTTTAGCTGACGGATTACGATTCGTTGATTATGGGAACCGGGCAATAGTCAATAAGTTACAAGTACGATACGTATAATTACGGCCGTATCCTTAATTAGAGATATAAACCCGTGATTAGCCGAAGGTATATAAGTCCGGGCCACCGCACACTTATCCAATCCCAGACAACGTTGATTCTTCTAATTTTCTAATGATACCTAAAATTTATGAAATAATGACCCGACAATCGAACCCGGGACCTCATCTAAAATGATGTTTATCATCATCCAAAAAATTATAAACATCACAAATGATTTTATAACTACGCTCGCCATGTCATGTTAAATTAGGTACCATCCTGGTAGGGTAGCCGGTGTTCAAGTGACCTATAATTCGGACATGTCAAAAAAATCTAATCTAAGTATTAGTATTAGATATTTGTTCTTTAAAGCCTGTTACTTTTAAATACATAAATTGGCCCTTCACCTTAAGGTTGTCTGGCAGAGATCGCTTCAAAGACCGCCTTTGTGTGCCTCAAGTGAAAGTTAAATGAAACGGTGTTTAATTTTGTTATTGTTTGCAATATTCATTCATTCACTCATTCATTAGTGTTAAGTGGCGTTTTACTGTCAAAGGAGTCGCCTATTACCTATAAAAAAAAAGCCAGCGATGCGATATTTTTTTTCCTTCCCAATAACTACTGCATTTCAACTGCATTTTTTTTTTAAATTGAAGACCATCTTAGCTAGATAAAATTATCTGAATTAAATATTACTCCTGTAATGAGCAAACTACGTCTTTTTATTTATATTTTGTACTAGCTGTCCCGGTAAACTTTGTATGCCCTATGGTTTTTTATTATATATTATTTGAGTTGGCGAATCAACCGAATCAAGTACTTAGCATAAAATTCGGTGCTGCAGTTTTCGAGTTTTAAGTGTTGTAATAAAACCGATTTATTTAACGACTGTACACATATAGTCGGTTAAGATCCGCTTTAATATTCCTTGTTTAAATTAATAACAGGTTAAATTGAAAAAAAGGGTGATTTTACTCTAAGTAGAAAGGTAATTTGGAATTAAATATTTAATCATGAACATGCAAGAGGCCGTAGCGAGCTTACAATAGACAATACACAGAAATCAATCTCTATTTCCTTGGTCATCGCATACCGCATAAACTAATGGACGAAATGGCCTATTTTTTTATATGTTCTTTATTGTCGTAAGAAGTATCGAAAGAACGATAAAATGTTTGTTTATTGTAATTCGGTATTCAAGTACAGACTAACGTTTGTACAGTCAACTAGTTTTTAAAAACGCAATAGTGATTTATAATTAGAAGCAGTTAATAATTTAGTAGTAGTTAGCAGTTAGTACATGGCTAGCTTCAATGACCAATTACAAGCCCAAGCATTGTAATTGGTCATTGATGCGAGGTATGTTCGATTCCCGACAGGGCAGGCAATTGTTTATATTGAAATGTCTGCATTTTTGGGTCCTGACGTTTATAACATTTAAATTCTGGTATATATAACTATTTCTATGTATTAGTATCTTTGACTAACACCCACAAAACAAGCATATAATTTGTTTACTTTGGGTTGATATTCAATTAATTTAACTTACCCTGGGATATTCGTTTAATTATTTATTTAACAATGAATAATAAGTCACCAAGCATGTCAAGTGTTTTATATAATATTTTTTGGCAACTTTGTTCATAATGTTTATAACGTTTTATTTTAATTTTTTTAATTTTATTCGGTTTTTAATTTGGTATAAAATGAGTATTTAGGTGCTATGTTAGGTTTTTTGTAAGAAAATTATAGCTATAAATTTTCTTACAACAAGGAGTTGAAATTAAAGTTGCTTTTTACCTAAAGGTTACCGGTATTGGTGGTAATTTTGTTGCGCACTCACTAAACTAATTTTAAGTTATCGCTGTCTTCTTTCAACGAAAGGAACAGAAAGAGACAAAACACTGTCAAATTAGACCGTTCACGTCATTTCTAAAGTCGTTTAAACTATTAGTCGGAAAACGTCGATTAAAAACATCGCTATTTGACATGTTCGGACTAATCTGACATGTCTAAAACGTCCTATCTCTTTTGTTTTTGTTTCATTTGAGAAAAATAGCATGCATCTAAAATAAGTTTAGTTTGTAAACAGCAGAATTACCAACATTGTCTTTATTTTTCGTTTTCGTTAAAATCTTTAGTTTGCCGACTATTGCTAAACAATTTTAAATATTATTCAAAATATTATCCATACTAAACATACTGCGGCTATTCGTAGATGTCCTACTTGTACCTCTGCCTACCTCTTAGGTCCTTCCTTTTTGGGTCACCACAGATTTTATTGAATTTTAATGTAAAATATTTGACCTCGAATCTAAATAAGGAGAATAAAGGCTACTTTTTATCCCGAATTCTCAACGAGTAAAGCAGTCTATAATTTCTTACATTTATAAGCAAATAGTTTAATAATAGTGTTTCGGGCAAACTCGATGACAAAAGGGCACATTAGTGTTTTAAACTACAAATTTAATATGAAATTTTAAAAGGAAAATAAATGTTTACAGAAATACTGGTCATCATACCCAACCTTATTTACCGTTGACAATATTTATGATTCAAGTCCTTAATTGGACCTATTTATGCAAACAGGAACCAAACATGATACTTTTGACAAAAAGTTTTTATTTAAAAACAGTATCTTCACGCTTGTATCATCGAAAAGGTACAACCAAGGCACCCACGACTAGCCAAAGACACTAAGTTATGATTGTGATAGATGGCAGACTTTACGATGACCGGTAGCATATCCAATCCCGAGTAACGCTGTTTTTATAAAGAACTTGAAAAAATATCACCCTCTTTTGAGTGGAACAAAAAATGTCACCCATTTTTAACCGGAGATCGAACCCAGAGCCTTATGAAACCAAACGTAACATCTGAACGCTTCACCACAGAGGCGGTTTTATAAAAAATTTGCGGCCCGCCCCGGCTTCGCACGGTTATGAAGTATACAGATAAACCTTTCTCTTTAAACATTTTAACTATTGAAAAAACCGCATCAAAATCCGTACCGTAGTTTCAAGTATTTAATCATACAAAGGGATATAGGGACAGAGGAAGCGACTTTGTTTTATACTGTGTAGTGATAATGTAGTAAAAGACAATAAATAAATAAAGCCCTCGACAAATTACTTAAATAGGTAAAGCTAAGGTAATGAAATTATATGCTTGTGTTCTGGGTGCTAGTCAACGATACTAATACGTAGAAATATTTAAATACATATTGGAACAAATTTAAAACAAAACACCCAGACCCGGAAATACAGACAGTTAAATGTTAGTCACACAAATATCTGCCCTAATCTAACTTATCTAACTAAATCTATGCATGAAATAACTAACTTGTACGTTTTTTATAGTAATTCCAGTTTGCTAAATGACCAATAACACTTTGTATTTTTTAATAATTGTAATGCTCAGTAACTTTGTTTTGTAATATTGTTGTGTTTAAATTGCGAGACATTATTTATTAATAACTTATTTTTTATTTAATTCAGTTTTCGACGCTAACATGTGGCTGGTTCCTTTTTGCAGAAGTAGTTTCAATATTATTTTTGCTTTCACAAATGGTGGAAAATCCCAGACGTTTGGCGAATAATTACATGTTAAGGGCTGGAGCTGTATTTTCTAATACAAATTTAAAACACTCAGTTTTCAATGGACTAACAAGGACTGTAACAAGGTATTTTTCCATATAAATATATATATGTTCAACTGTATATATAATTTTATTTTATTTAAAAATTCGATAAAGAAGAATGTAAAAGTCTTAACCCTCTTTTTCACCGACATAAAAAAGAGGAGGTTCTCAAATCGACTGTATGTTATTTTTGTTTTTTTTTTGTATATATCCAATCGATTTTGATAGTACTCTTTAAGGTCGTGATTCTGAGGAAGTCCCACATAAATATCACTATGTTGAGTTACAAAAAATGAAGTTGTCAAGATAAGTGAAAAAATTAAGCATTATCAAGTACAAAACAAAAACTACTAGTAGGATTTTGATAAAACTTATTTGGGACCATTTCGGATCACTTTGTTATTTTTCAAAAAAAAAAGAATTTTCATGTCCCGACGTTGTACCCAATGAAATATTTGAAGTCGGTTTTTTCAGTTATTATGCGATTAATTATTTGGATTGATTTCGTAACAAGATTTGTATACATTTAAATTAATAATTTCTTTTTGCATTGTGATGGTTTTGAAATCATATCGTAACATAATATCCATAACAAGTCGCCTTTCTTTTATACACATGAAGAGAACAATCATAAACATTATTATCGTTAAACTAATTACATATCGCGCTGTAGTTAACCTTACACTTATTCAAGGCACTACTAACCTAGAAAATACTGAAGTAATAATATTCTGAATCATACAACTAAATATTTTTTTCACAACTATATGTATTTTTAATATCAAAGTGATATTTCACACAAAAAATGGTAAGGAAAGCATTTTTTTTTAATTCTAAGTGGAAGATAAAACTTAATTCAATGTTTTGCTGATTAATACAATAAAATGAAATAAAAAAATCTGTAAACAAAAAACACACCCTAATGCAATTTTCGTATATTTTTTGGATATATTAGTTTTTAATAAAAGTTCGCATAGCATTTTATGTTTAAGAACGCGAGCAATTCCCCGACACAGTATTTTGGATGTATGATGCAATTCGCACTGCAACGGGATGGATGCACTTATGTGCCTTGGAAAATTTCCACTTACATACACGCGCACTTTTATTAAACATAAACAATTTATTTACAGTACCTTATTATAGCCCACGAAGTACACGAATCCTTATTTTTTTCTTGACGTGTACGCTACGAACGAAGTACAGAGATTGACTGATGGTTCTACGGAGTGCCAATGAATATATGCGTACGCATCTGTCTGCGCATGCGTGGAGGGAGGACGGTTTACGGAGGACCACTCAATGATAGTCATTAATTCATTCACAATGGTTTAAAGCATAACCCATCCTTGTTACCCACCCTACTCACATGATATCCTATGTCCTGAGTCCTGAGTGCCGACGCTTTACATCTAACTATAACATTGGGTTTAACACTTTTTTATACTTCATTATGTTGTCAACTAGATAGGTACTTATTTTATTTGTGAGATTAAATTAATAAAAAAAAATATAAAAAATCTGTTAGTTTTATGTAGTTCTTTCTCAATCTTACATTAAAATATCTTATCTAAATAATTAGCCAAAAAAGTAGTATTGTCAAATTTTAATCAGTGACATTCATTAATTTTTATGACAGCGTTACATAAAAGAAATTAAATATTAATATACTGAACAATAATATTGATTAGTTTATTTTTATTCGTAAAGGATTACCATTGATCGTTTAAATATGGCTTATATGGTTGTCATCTACGGCCGATATCATGTTAAAACGACGATAACAGTAAGACCTGCTTAGCTAATACCTATTAATTGACAATTAATTGGTCAGTTAATGAGATTTTTTTAATTCAGCTAGGTGTAGTTCGCATCAATTGAGTTTAACTTTTTTTACTTTCGTTGTTTATGATAGTTGAGTATTCTTTTTTGTTTTCTTTTTTTATTGCCTCTATGGTTTAGCGGTCCGGCATCGAGCTTGACTTCTTGAGGTCCACGGCTACGCACTGAGAAGATCCGGCGAAAAAAACTCATTTTATATTACTCGGCTCTGTGGTATAGTGGCCCGGATATTAGACTTGACTTCTTGAGGGCCCGGGATCGATCCCCGGGTCAAACAACAAAAAATTGGAAAATATAATATGTTTTCAATTTTCTAACTAAAATAACTTTGTTCGGGATTGACGATAGGCTTGCCGCCTATCACATTGTGGGACTTAATGTCTTCGACTAGTTGTGCATTTGCCTTCCCTGGGGCTCATATGGGTGTGAAGATACTTTTTTTCATGGGTTAAGACAGCAAATAGGGACATTGCACACCGCTCTCCTTATAGTAAGAAACTACCGTGATTTATATATAAGCATAGAGTTTATTCGTCGTTAATCCATGGCCAAGGTGTTGCACATAATGTGCAAGTCTACTAGCTACTCTACCTTCTCTGGGTATAAGTACATTGCCCAAATACCGTCATTTCTGCGGCAGATATAGGTAAGGTGGTGGATCTCCACACGCGAGTTGCTGCACAGCATCCTGCAATGAATTGGTAATGTTCCATTTTACCTTACTTTTCTCTTATCTACCAGGCATGTAGACAGATGGGTTATTCTACGGAGAGAGCCCAGACTCTTATAATTTATTATTTTAAGTGATACGTAAAACAGTAGAAGTGTTTCTTCGTTTAAAAATATTTGAACATTGGGAAGTTTTACCAAGCGCCGACAATGGAAAATATTAAATATATGGAATATGTATGTTAAAAAGTTACATACATACATATCTTCAGGCCAAGTCCCTTACGTGGTAGGCAGAGAGTTTATCAAATGCCAGACCTCACGATCCTGACAAACCTGTCTGGCTTCCTTCACATTTATTACCCGTTTCATAAAAACACGCTGGTTACGGAGACTCTTGACACCACTCTCGGATAATATCCGGTCGTGGAATGTCAACGCTGGTCTCCTCATTTGTCTCATATTGTCAAATGTTAAAAAGTTATTACAAAGATACTTAGGCAACCAACATATTCTTACACATTGTACATTACATATTATTACAGCAATAAAATACTTATATTTAAGTATTTGAATCACAGCAAATATTAATGTTTTTAATAAATATATTATTTATATTTTAATAAGCATAGTTTATTGAGAATCGTTTTAAAATTATTCATTTTTATCCTATCTACCGTACACTGCTGCCGTTTCCAAAGTCGGGGGAAGAAACGGCACAACAAACTAACCGGCAACCAGGCATATTATCTATCTCGTTGGTCGAGTGGCTAGCGTACACGCCTAACTGCATCGATCAACCGCGAGGCTAGGGTTTGATTTCCGGGTCTAGGTGTTTATTAAATTTGTTGTGGTACCTATTTAAATATTTCTATGTATAAGTATCGTTGACCCATAACACAAGCATATAATTTGCTTTAATCTTGAGTTTAGATTCAATTTGTATGAGTTGTCCAGGGATATTTTTTTATTTATCTGCCTTTTACTAATATCTTTCATTCATCTACAAAGTCGCTAGTTCGATCAAAAAGGCAAGAGGACATCTCTGACGCAAATCTACCTCTTCTGACGTGATCCCCTCACGACAGTCATTAATTCATTGAAAGTGGTCTATATTCTTATCTTCGTGACCCTTGTTATTTGAACCTATTGTTAAAAGCGAACGAGCTGATTTCCTGACGGTAACAAGTAATTTTGTTGCTCACC
>NJDD01004114.1:0-17222 GCA_002245505.1 Calephelis nemesis
CGGAACACATCCTGTAAACCATTATAAATTTACAAGACAGCAAGTATTACATTATTATAAAATACACTATAACATATTTTTTAACAAATAACGAGTACAAACCCTTCTAGATAGAGAGCGCAAACTGTATGGAGTTTGCGCTCGCCGACCCTGCCGCTCACTTCCCCGGGTTCCCCCCAGCGTTGCTCTGTGCAAGTACATGAGTCGGCCGACTGTTAGTATTAAGACTGTGCCTATTCCTGTGTCCATAACGTCATGACGTGTTCCGGTTTGGAGTCGAGGCCTAATTTACCGGCCTCAGGTTGGCAACGCATCATTACCACCTTTGATGTCTTTAGGCGGCGTGAATATCTTACCAACAAGAAATTCGTCTGCTTGTTTGCCTTCCAATATCATAAAAAAAACATTAACCGCTAAACGCACTCAAATTGCAAAATCAAGTAGCTGTACATATTTAAATTTAGAAGCGTAACGTTACGTCCCGTTATTTTTCATGTACATATATTATTCCAAGTGCAGAGAGACGTTTTTTACGAATTATTTATATATTTCGACTATGTATGTGTTAATGTAAAATACCGTAATTTAATACTAGGTGCAGGTAGTCCTATTTATTGACCATAAATACGACTTTCTTCTTTGAGATACATAATCATAACAAAAAAAGTCCCCAAGAAAAACTTTCACCAAAATGTTTTCCTCTTCTTCCCTTATCTGATACCCATATATGATTATTTTGTAATTCCTCACGTAAAGGGGTGGAAAGCAAGACGCTTTACTTTTATTTTCTTCCTTCTCCACTTCGCGCAAATGAAGACTCAATTCCAGCCAGGGTTTCAGAGAACAACCTCTTTCAACTTTCTTTCTGTTTTCCCGTGTAAGATTAAACCATTTGCTTCTCTACCTGACACAAAGTAAGAGTCGAGCATAGGTAAAATGGACCTATTGACAACGTAACGGAACAAAACTGGCAACTTTTACTACCGGGTAGAGTGCGTCAGCTTTTGCAGCTTTGCAGCAGTTTACCCGAATGTGAAACCACCGCGTTACCTATTCATTCCCACCGGCGCGGCGTAATGATAATGTCATGTTTCAGTCTGGAGGATAAATAGCCGGTAGACTTGCACATTAAGCCAGCTAATTCTTGGCTTTTAAATAATTGTTTATCGGTTTTCTGTTCCTCCAAAGTTAGGTGAATTCTCTTCAATATCAGTTAATTAGCATAAACGTAACATACATTACATTTATGTAACAAGTTACTAAATGATAAACACTAGAGCATGTGGAAGCACCAGGAATTGGGTCAGACATGTTATGTTAAGTATGGTACAGTGTGTACCCAACTTTATATTAAGATTGCGAAGCCGTCCGCTCTACGCGCAGGCAATACTAATATTGTGATAATGCATCACTTCCGCTTCCTTGAACCAATGTCCAGAAAAGCTTCTGCCACCGAAACTGAGCTACAAAAAGTGCTGATAAAAACTCTATTGCTTATGTAATTCGTTATCATTACTACACAGGATATGATGTACAGAATTAGTATCAGATAACAAACTAATTAATGAAAACAGTTCAAATTATGTAATCATACATACAGAAACTAAAATATGTATCTACGTATAGTAGTATTATTTAAATTATACGCTCCGGCTATATTCGTCAAGCTTTGTATTTTGAAGATATCTATAGAGTTGTTATTACATAATTAATCATTTTGCCTAAATTTAGGTTTAGGATTATTACTCGTAGATTGGGTCAGCCAATTTAAAAACAAAAGTATAAAGTTTAAAAAGTGTAAAGCTGAAGCTCATATTTTAAATAGTAGTACTGTAAAAGATTCAAACCGACATCGACATACATCGAACTGATAAATAATATAATGAAACATATCATATAATAAATTTAGTATATTGTAATAAAAGGGTTGCATAAGAAAATCCTAGACAGCAAATTTGAAAAAAAAAATCTCATTTTACGTTTTTTTTTTTCAGACAACCCTACGTCAACGTGTTCGCAATAAAGCAGCTTATATTATGTTCTTCTTTACATTTAATTCTCTTCATTCTTCTTGTATAAAGTACATGTACATTATTAAATAAAGTATGTAAATCAAGATACATTTTTCTTACCTTTTTTGTGTTTATATTTGCACTGAACTTGAATTACCAATTAGGATTTCCGTCGTACACTAAATGTTTCGAGTATTTTAGTTACGTGACAAGGAAAAAAGTGATATTTTGAAAAAACTGCTGCTGACGGTCAATGTGAACGAGAAAAGACCCAGAGGAAGAAGACCAATTCGTTGGTCAGATCAAATCAGCTCTACACTGAAAACTAGTCTGCGACGCCATCCGTACCGGCGCAGATAGAGCAAGGTGGCGGAAGGCAGTCCAGGGAAAAGTGATTCAACGAGGTTACTACCCTCGGCATTGAGGACAAAATACATTAGGAGGAGTTTTTTTTAAAAAGAAATATTTGCAGGATTACTTCAGGCAACCCATTTTCAATATATTTTCTAATATACACATTTTAGTATAAAATATATTTTATGCTACTATCAGCTCGGTGCAAGGTAGAGCATATATAAATATATGCTTAATATATAAATATTTATTTTAGCATATGCAAATATTTATTTTAGTGATCGATGTTACTGAATTCCTAATAATCTTAAGTAACTTCTACTAAAAATAAAAGGTATAATCATTATTGGACTCGTTTTTAAATAAAACATATTAGTGTATATATTGTTTATTTTTTTGGGACAATAGTAAAGTATATTCACGCCCATACCCCCAAAGGGCTAGACAGAGGCATAACCAGGGCACCAACGACTAAACGAAGACACTTAGAAGTCCCACAATGTGATAGGTGGCAAGCCTATCGATGTCGCCAACCGGACGCACATCCAATCCCGAGCAACGTCATTTTTATTAATAAATTAAACATACAATACAATAACTCTTTATTGTATTAACACTAGTGGTCGCCCGTTGGTCGAAATTCGTCCACAACAAATTTTTTAAATCTTGTTGATAAGAACGCCATCTTAATTTCTCAAGACCAAATACTTTGTTTCCAAACTTTTTAGTGCGTCATCTGTGATCTATTATCGTTACCATCAATATATATCTGTTTGTGTGTGTCAAATGGATGGTAGTGTGGGTAATGTTTTATTTATTGATTTAATGTACTTTATAAGCATTATTATTGAAAAATATTAGCGTTTTGCACTTCTACACATAAACTATAAGTGTGCCAAATTTTATGCTCCTGCGTCCGCGCAATTTTCGTAAAAAATGATCCAAAGTTTTGGCATCGATTTATTTACACACCACAATGTAGTAGAATATGAATAATTGTTTTTGTAACAACTTGTTACCACACATATTCCGCAAATAAATAATTACCATAACTGTTGCACTACAGAAGTAATTCGTCATCATCATAACACTGAATTTAATGAGACGATTTCATGTTTAATAATAAGGTTTTTTTATTATCTATATGTCGCAGTAAGATAAATGAAGCCATAATATAGTTATATCCCTAGGGATATAACTATATACCGTAACATAGTTATACGAAAGCAATTCATTACTATCTTACTAGGAATACATATAGTTATAAAATCGTCCAATTTTAGTGATATAGTTATATTACTGATTAAGTTTAGTGAAATAGAAATCTACCCTATATAATAATTAAATAAAACAATGTTATATTAGTTTTATCTTTATTAAATAATCAACTTTATGTATCCTGCAGTTAGTTACAATACTTTGTGACATTAACACGTGTTAAAGTAATTTCAATTATAATTAAAACGATAATATTTTTTGGAATATAAACATTAAGTATACAATTAAAATTAAATCAATCATTAATTTTTTTTTAAATTAATGAACAGTTTTGAGATGTCTTTATTTCTTATCAACTAAGTTAAGATCTTGGTTTCATAAAAGTATTTTTTAATTTTTGTTCAGACAAGAGAAATCATGTCATCTAGACTAACATAGCACTGAATGCTTCTTACTTACTACTTACTTTTAGTAGAAAACTGTATATTCGATATTTTACAGGAACATTTTAAATAACCTTGGACCCCAAAGCGCGACAATTTTTGGCATATTTCTCTCAGTGACAAGTTTTCATTTGGTATAGGATCATTAAAAGTAATGTTTGAAAGCTGTATTCCCTTTTTTTTTGGGTAAAACTAAAATGACATGGTTTTATTTAATTATTTATGGTAGATTTCTATTACACTAAACTTAATCTAGTAATATAAGTATAACACTAAAATTGGACAGTTTTATAACTATATTCCTAGTGAGATAGTAATGAATCGCTTTCATCATCTATGTTACGGTATATGTTACGTATGGTATATAATTATATGCCTAGAGATATAACTACATTACGGCTTTATCTATCTTACTGCGACATATATATTATTACGTTATGCCAAAACTTTGGACCCCTTTTTACGAAAATTGCGCGAAAATCAATCAAATCCACCTTTGGTGTCTAAGCACTACAGGTGTGTACAGGTGACATGTATCTGTAATATTTAGGAAATCCGTTTGTTTAGTTCACTAACTTATCTCCGCGTTATGAAAAAGTTTAATCCTACCAAGTACTACCTCATAAAATGTATGGTCAACGTGAATTAATTGTTTTTAACACTGATTACCGCTGACAAACTTTAGTTCCGAAATCTTATTGTTATTTCGTATTGTTAGACAATAAATAACATTAGATATCTGTACTTAAACAGCAGACGTAATACAGAAGTTATGTAATACCCGATAAGTATATACCTACGCACGTATTGTCTCGTTAGTTTGTGTGTGACTAAGCATATGAGTCTGACTACAAAGCGTTAGAATTTTCTAATTTTGCAGTAGGTATGTCTTTGTATCATGTTTTTTCCAGTGTCTCGAAAGTGAAATATGTACATATACTAGTGTTCGTCCATTGGTCAAAATTCGACCATAATACATTTTAATGTCTTGTTGATAAGAACGCCATCTTCGTATCTCAAGACCAACTACTTTGTTTACAAACTTTTTATTGCGCCATCTGTGATCTTTTATCGTTATCATCAATATATTTGTTTGTGTGTGATAAATGCATGGTAGTACGTGTAATGTTTTATTTTTTAAATTAATGCACTTTATAAACATTATCATTAAAAAATATTAGTGCTCTGCACTTCTCCTACATTTAAACTATAAGTGTGCCAAATTTCATAGTCCTACGTCAGCGCAATTTTCGTAAAAAGGGGGCTGCCAAACTGAGGTCGGGAGCTCGAGCAAAAATAAGTTTATCGGCTACCTTATCCTCCGAACAGGAACTGACGTTATGGCGGCAGGAATAGATAAGGCGGTGGTACCAATCCGGACGAGTCGCTGCAAAACTCTACCACCAAGTAAACTTACTTTAAAGCGTCTATATATTACTAAATCTACCACCGGGCTGGCCATGTGCCTCTCTGTCACGTTGCTCATAAGAGACCGAACTGGTAAAAATACAGGTCATCACTAACAAGACCACTGGTGGTAGAATGCTGTGCAGCAACTTGCCTGGCCAGGTATCCACCGCCTCACGTATTCTGCCATACTGCCATTCTGTCATAGTCTTACTTCGTTATTTGGTTTTGAATATAGATTCTGTTAAACTGTTTGTAAGAGAAATAAATAATTTTGAATTTTATTTTGAATTTTGCCATAATGACTCTTGTTATGTTCCGGCCCGGAGGGTAGGGTAGACAGTAATCTTGCACAATTGGCCTACCATCCCAGCTACAGGATATCGAAGTACCAGTAACATCTATGGTGTCTATAGACCACGGTTATCTCTTACCATCAGGAGAGTCATGTACTAGTCCGGTGACATCTCACATAAAAAAAAATGTGTAAGAGGAATTTCTTATCACGAGTTCAGCAGTTTGTTTGCTTGCTTTGCTTCACATTATTGTAACAAAAATATTAATTAGTATTGTATAATATTACGTTATAGATATTGTCTTGCTCTAGTTAACTGAAGACTTATTTTTAAGTTCTTACTTATGTTCATGTTCATTTTTTGTGTATCGTTCACACAGCTCGGGTGTAGTTGGGTAGCACCGTTGAATTAATTTGAGAATAAATAATTATTGCAGACGCGATCCTCTGAGGAAAAATACTTTGTAAGAATTGATAAAAAACGAGGTATTACCCAAGATTTTCGCAAAGAATATAAAAAGTTAATTTGCTAAGTATTTATCAGAGTGCTGGTAATAGGATAACAAATAAATATTCGTGGATATTATATCACAAATTGATTTAATTCCAAATTAGATAAATTGTTCTTCTATCTACATAACTAACATCTTTTGAAAGCTAGTGAAGGTACGGAAATACTGAATAGATAATAGCCGGTAAACGGCAGACTTATACGTTATTTCTTTGGTCTACGAGGCCATCTAATAAACTTTCAGTAAGAACTTCTCCATATTCGATTACTATAAAGAGATGAAAGTGAAGTTATTCCCTCGCAAATTAGCCTCTCCAGGGTAGGCAAAAAGCGCCCCGCTTTCATACAAATGTTATATTATGTTTTTCTTTTAACTTTTGTTTACTTTGACAGTTGCTGATACATATATGCTTACGTGGCTTCTTTAGTTTTATTGTCGATAAAATTGAAATAACTACACCAATATCTAAGTTATTTCAGATTTTACCTAACCTTTTTACACTAAAAATTAAAGAGGCCACATAAGCCTTTATGAGCGACTGTCAAAGTAAACAATAGTTGTTTTTTTTCCATTTGTATGAAAGCGGGCCACGTTGTGGCTGAAGGCTAATTTGCGAGAGGCAACTTCACCTTCATATAAAGAGCTATGTACGTTGAAGATGATCCTGAAATATATTTGATATTGAATAATACAATAACGTTTCTAAACTAAAACCAATTTTTTTTTTAATTTGTGTCTATTTATACATGTATTTCTTACCGTACCGCTGAAAATTACTAGATTATATTTCGAAGTCGACATAAATGTAAGTCTTCTTAAATCACATACACTTCCTCTTTATGAGACTTCTTTTCCCGCCCTCTCTTTTTCGTTACTTAATGAGTTAACAGCACCAAGCCAAAGTTCGGTTTCACTCTTGGTGCTGGTGTTATAAACTAAATCCAAAATAATGCTGTCTCTTGTTGACCACTCTACTTGCCCCAAGTGACATTATGCAATAATATTACACACTTTAGCCATAGTTAATATCAAAGAGTTTAAAATGTCTTCGATTGAAAGAAATGTCTAAACCTGTATGCTTTGTCAATGTTCAGTTCGTCCAGCTTCAAGTGCTAAGACGCATGCTTCTTATTGTCGACTCAAACCCAATGAGTAGGTACTGCTTTAAAAGGTAAAAAGAAAATATATTTATTACTCTTTGTGACTATACAAACGGGTCAATTGACGATTGACTATTTTAGTACCACGTGGGCAAAGCCATGAGTTTAAGTAGGTAAAATAACAATAACATTAGTAGAAACACTCAATCTGCACCATTATGCACTGATAAGTGGAAGTATTTCGTAGATAACGAGGTCCTTATCATGTTATCAATATTGCAAGCAATCCAAAAACATTTGTACATGAATGTTATGGATTATCTGTTTTATATTGCATTGGAAATGTTTATTGTTTTCTCCTAATTAGTCAAAACTGAGTCTGTCCCGTAATGTAGACGGTAATCAGAGTTTCGTAATACATAGTACGAGTAAGTAAGACACACCACTTTGTATTTTAAGTGGACTGGCGTTATGGCACAAAACAGGTAATGCGTACCAATTCGACCAACTGCCGTACATCTTTACCTCCTAGTTGGACTGGCTGCTCAAGTATGATAATCTAATCATCTTAACAATGTACATTTGTACATTTTTTGTAATATTTTTGTTCTGTATTTTATGTTTGTGTTTATATTGTACAATAAAGAATAAATAATAATAATAATGTCACTAATATTCATTCACATGGTGTCGGTATACTTACTCGCACGTGCCTTGTTATGGTGACAATGTGTTACACATCTTAAGTTAGGTTGCAAAGAGAAAAAAATATTATTTCTTCCTGCCTAATCCTCGCCAAAAAAGTCCATTACACTTAACATCCACCTTTAAAGGTAAAAAAAATAGCAAAAAAAGACTCCAGATCCTTGGCTTAGACATACTCGTATCTGCCAAAAAATGTTTTTTTTTTTATGAATGACTATTGAGTCCAAAACAAAAACTGCTGCTAAAAAGCTAGGAATTTTCTCAAAGGTTAAGAAGCAGTACTGCACACCTAAACGATTGCTGGCACTTTACTGTAAGCAAGTCCGAGCACGCATGTAGTACTGCTGTCATATTTGAGCAGGTTCTGCTGTCTACCAACTTGCTGCTTTGGATCAGCTAGCAAAATAATTTATCCAGAGTCTCCAAACTCATTAAAAGCCAAAGATCATCGGCGTACGGTTGCTAGTCTATCTGTCTTACAGCCGTCAATCGAGACGTTTACACCTGCGTATCATCCGTGTTTGGTAGATATTCCTTGCACACGAACGAAAAGGCTTACTTCCACTTTCATAATTCAAACGGCTAATGATTAAAAATTCTCTGCATGAGAAGGTAGTTCTGGAGCATTAAAATTTAAGCATCTTCAAAGAAAGAGTGAAGCAGCACCTTCTGATATAAATCCACCATCAACTCTTTCGTTACTTTCTTAAGGCGAGGTAAGAGTTATCATGCCAAGCTATTAATAATAACAACATAAATTTAAATTAAACATATAAAAAAACTACGACACAAGAAATTAAACTTCCTTTTAAAAGTAAAAAATCGCCTAATCTCCCAACTTTCACCCCCCACAACTTTTAAACGACTTACCCGATTTTTATCAAACACATCTAAGAGCACTCGCACACGATTAACCTTTAATACAAAACAAACTAAGTTGAAATCACTGTATCCGTTCGGGAGTTATGATGCCACAGACAGACAGACACGTCAAACTTATAACACGCCTCTCTTTGCATCGGGGGTTAAAAATAACAAAAGTTAAGACCCTTTACGCAAAAGTCAATTTACAATAAATGCTTGGGCTGATGTGATACCATGCAAAGGGGACCTTATCGAAGCGAATAAACTATGGTTAATGTATAATATAAGTACATACATACACTGTAGTATGTACATCACGTAGCAAACGATTTCTCCGAAAATGCAGCTCACTACTTCTTACAGTACTTTCAAGTCTTACACACTAGTTTCTTAATTTAACTTAAAACACTAGAATTATTTTAGGGCTGCCAAATGTCTACATCAAACCGCGACTTTATGTGCATGCATTGGGGTCGCCTTTTTGTGTTGACACGTTGTAATATCTATTTATTAATACGTGATGCCAAAACTTCGGACCCCTTTTTACGAAAATTGTGCGGACGGAGGAGCATAAAATTTGGCACACTTATAGTTTATATGTAGGAGAAGTGCAGAAGGCTAATATTTTTCAATAATAATGCTTGTAAAGTACATTAAATCAATAAATAATACATTACCCACACTACCATGCATTTGACACACACAAACAAATATATTGATAATAACGATAAAGGATTACAGATGGCGCACTAAAAAGTTTGGAAACAAAGTAGTTGGTCTTGAGAAATGAAGATGGCGTACTTATCAACAAGATATTAAAATTTATATTGGTCGAATTCCGACCAACGGACAAGCACTAGCTTAACTGATACTTCTTTAAGTGACTTCCTTTGGTTGACTTTGGAAACGCAAATATCGTCATCTCTATCATATTCAGCTCCTTGTTAGCGCAATCGGGTGATGAATGCGTCTTGATATGTCGTCATTTAAGTTAAGCCACACTCGTCGCCATTTACATCTATATCTTGTATATCGTTCACTTTTACATGTCGTGTCGTTTCAACTGGTGACTTGTTATTTTTTTGTTGTGAGATTGTGACGCACGTACTGTACCTCTACCGTCATTATAATAACTAATTAGGCACCCATTTATAATTTAAAAAGTATTGAACTTACAAACTATTAACTTGTTGTTTGAGTCAATGGTTCCGCTGAACATTTTATTGTTATATTATTGTTGTTGGAAAGCTTAAATAATTTTTGTAACAACTTTAACACGCATATTCCGAAAATAAATTTAATTATTTCTTTCTTTAGGCTATTCTTAAAACAGTTAGTATGTATTATTAGTTACTATTGCAGTAGATTCTGGTCGCATAATCCTTATACTAAACCTTTTTTGTTGGAATTTAATCCGTTGTTTTAGGCACCGCCAAAGTTCAACTAAATTTTTATCCGATAATTAGAACTTCGAAAATGTTATCTTTAAAATATTTGTCCTAATGTCCATTGTTTCGAATCCTTCAACTTAATATGTCAGTAATAATAAATAGTTATTTCAACATTATATATTTTTCTATATTTTCTACATAATTAATTTAAAATCATATCTTTTTATTAAGATTTTTCGTTCACCTAAATCAACATTACATGTTAACATTAATAAAATGTTGAGTAACTTTTACATTTCTTGTTATTTATACAGAACACGAATGGCAGTAGAATTACTAAGGTCAGGTTAGGACCTGAGAGACCAAGACTTGTCGCGGGTACGGGGTTGAGTACGAGAGGTTTAGTTGGCACCCTAGGGAAACTAATTGGACCAGGACAGCTGTTACTCAGTATACTCCTCTGTCCTAGAGGGGACACGAAGAGCATGCAAGGCGATGGGCCTTGAGGCTGGCGTAGGCTGGCGGCTTGAGGCATGCAAAGAAATGAGTGAGCTTTGTCATCTTGTCCGCCCCGTCATGGGTTCCCAACATGTACAGGGCACCCCTTACACGGAAGTAGACTTGTCTCCGCCTACCACTTTAGAGGGTTTGACTCCTTGTCCCGAGAGTCTGTTGAGTGGGGCTACGTGACGGGGATAGCGAGATCCAGCGCCGCTCTAAGACAGTCGATGTGTGTTAAAGTGTACCCGAGAACACGTGATTTTAGTCGGTAAGAGTCCGACATAATCTACCACATATCCCGAAAGGTGCAAGTGTCCATGAGGTTTTCCACACGTTAAAAAAAGAACAGTGACCACATACGGTGCGAAGGTGAACGAAAGGAGCAAGCGTGGTGCGGCAGCGGTCGCTGAGCGTATAAAAAGTATTTTAACATAACTTGCATTTAGAATACCGCTTTCCTTTCCTGTACCCTGTGTAGAATAGACAATTTACCTTCCTGTCTAAAAGCTCGAAAGAGGCGAGCATAAGTTATATGGGTCATTACGATCTGGACCACTGGTGATAAAGTAACCTAACTGTGCCGCAACTTGCTTGGGTGGGGATTCACTTCTTCACTTTTTTTATACGATGTATATGCCTGCGCCACAATAACAGTGTCATATTTCGGTCTAAAAGTTAGGGTAGCTGGCAGACTTGATATTAGATGCAAGGCACCTATAACATCTATAGTGTCCATAGGCCACGGTTATTTCTTACCAACAGCATTTACCACAAGAAAAATCTTAATATCACTTTGATGGCAAGGACTCCTAACCTAAAACTCATGATAAAATTTAAAAAAATATCGAATGAACTCCATTGTTATACTGAGAAATAAACTAATTCAAAGATAGACCTTGGTCTCTACCGCCTGGTCAAGAGGTCATGGTGGTATTGACGAAAGGACTAACCCTTTTGTGTTACTGGCAACAACCATGTGGTAGATATGACTTCGATATTCCTGCCCCTCTTCATCCTGAGTGGAACCCCAATTTTTTCACAATCGATGAGTAATCGGTAATAGGTCAAACATTCAATAATACTGATTTATCGAAGCTAATTTTAATATGTAAATAAAGTTAGGTTAGTCATTGTGATTGTTAAGTAAGTTGAACTTTGTTTATTGTAACATACTCGTACATTCAAGTGCTATAATTACCCGACCACAGGCGAAGCAAAACAGCTGACTACATTGAGGGGATCGGTGGGCAAACGAATACAGATTTCCTGGCGGTAAGAAATAAATGTCGCGTTGTGACTTCTGTCATGGATTACGATGATAAAAATGAAGGAGACCACCCTAAAATTGGCATTTTAAGACCGCACCGCATACTCTCCGCCAAACTGGAACACTACTGTGACGCAATTTAAATTTTTAACGACAGGAATTTATTTATTTTTATGATTTTGTAACGCAAAAAGCAGACGGATTTCCTGATGGTAAGAAATTTACCCCGCCTAGCGACACCAAAGGTGGTAATGGTGGATGTTGAGCCTCGAGCAAAATTAAGTTTACCAGCTACCTTACCCTCCAAACCGCAACATGTCAAAGCAAGCACTGACGTTATGGCGGCAGGAATAGGTAAGGCGGTGGTAACAAACCGGGCGAGTCACTGCGAAACTCTACCACCTAGTCAAATGTTACGGTGTTAGAGACGATAAGCCTATGCTCGCCTTTTACGAGCTGCCTAGCAGTAATAGGAATAGGTAAGTAATTTCCATTCAGTCGAAAGTAGTCGTGTCAGCCAAGGTATTGTTATATTATTTAAATATACCTACCTTGCGAGCATACTAGGCACTTGGCGTGTGTCCTTTAAAGAGCTCTTTAAACCCTTCGTTCCTTTTTACTAAACAATCTACGTATGATGTGGCATCAATCCCGAAGACTAGTCCAAATTAGGTGATTGGGTGTTGTAACTAAATTGTTATTGGAGCAAAGGGAAACGACCTAATACGTTAAAATAATGATTATTGGGACACAAACAGATTAATTTATTCTTATTGCTATCGCTTGGTGATATTCTGGATCGAGGCCAAAGTCGGTTGGGGACATTGACTCTCGTTTTAAATAGTTATACGTGACGCGCCAATGGTTGAGTGGTCTGTGGTACCTTTGTCTCAGCTGTAGCATCTGGGTGCCAGGTTTGAATCCCGTCGAAAACATTTTAGCCAAGGCTTGACCAGCCGACCGCGCTGTACAAACTGAGCCGATGTACAAACTTTTCTTGCACCGAGTTACACCAAAGACCCAACCTAATATTTTTGGGATTGAGTTGTGGATAATGGAAGTTCTACTGTAAGCAATCTAAATATTTTAAATAAACTGTCTGTTATAAAAAAATGAATCCCCATGTCACGTGGTCATCGCATCATGCCCGAACAGATGGACCAATTTTGCTCATTATTCTTTTGTTGTATTGTTTTTTTTAAAACATTGGAAGGCAAAGAAGCAGACGGGATTCCTGGTAAGAAATTCACGCCGCCTAGAGACACCAAAGGTGGTAATGGTGCGTAGTCAGGAGAAGTTTCTTATAAAAAGAAAAACCGGAATCAAAGTTAGGAAAATGGGAAAAACAATGCTTTAATCCATACAAACTATTAGTAGCTAATGTCAAGCGATACGAAGTTCGACAGTTCGGCTAGTGTATAACATAATATAGTATAAATGAATCCCTATGTCGCGTGGTCATCGCATAACGCCTGAACGGAGGGACCAATTATTATTTTGATAGTTCTTTTTTGTTTGGTTGGTTATTTTTTTCGTAATAGGTTCTTATGAAGAGGAAACCCGGGAAAATTGCAAAGTAAAAGAAAAAAAAACACGTTTTTAAATACGAACTATTAGTCACTTTTAATGTCAGATACAAAGTTCGCCAGGATTGCTATTCTATAAATATAAGGTAGTATATAGATATTAGGTAGTCTATAGATATTAAGTAGTCTTTAGAAATTAAGTAAAAAAAAGTACTCTAGATATTACGTAGTCTATAGATATTGTCGCTATGTACCGATCCGCTGTCGGAACCGTTTTTTTTCACCCAAATAGTTGTACACAAGTTCATTAAAATTTTAAAAATTACCAATGAAGAAAACTTGTATTAACGCAATTAACGGACTAAAATGTAACGTTACCTTGTCAAGTAAATAAAAAGTGCACAGTAAGTAAAACAGTCAAAACCCGCTTGTCTAGTCCAGAGCAAATTCAAGGTTTAAGGTCTTTATTATTTATCATAAAATACCATACTTATTCAATTCTTGAAAAACATGTTCCTTTTTTACTGCAGTTTTTTTAAGCTTCAAGCAAAGTAAAAATGTAATAAATAAATACGTAACTAATAAAAACAACTATACTCCGAAATGAAGAACAGCAAAACTCTACTGGATTGTATAAAATATTACTCTACTGCGTGTTTTGCATGTAGCTTATAAACGATATCGAGTCCTAACGATGGTTCCATGTGGACTTACGGCCAATGTTAATAATGTATCTCAATCTAATGGATTTTAAGCAATCTAGATAGCTGCGTGTCCGCCGGCCTATCCCATACCTAATTGCCATATAAAAATGGATAAATCCAGTCTATAGATATGTTATTGGCAAGCGATAACATAAAAATGGATCAAAATATCAATCTTGGACAGCGAGTTTTCGAATAGGATTGATTATTAATATTGGCCGACGGCCGTTAATGTACAAGTACCAGCTTTCAAATAAAAAAGTATCATCGACATTGGTCCACCCAGTAACAAGTTCTGAGGTAATAGACAGAAGAACAAACAGTTTAATCGAGAACTTTCTTTCTTTTAATGTTAATTGTGAAACGTAATTATCGAAAGTAACAATAAAAAATGCACGTCAGCCATTATTATCGTACCAGAAATAAAGATAAGGCACTAAAATGTTTTATCTTTTGATTACCACACAACTAAATAAAGGTAAATGTACAAAGTTATTGAAACAAAACGATGTGACAATGGAGACGGAGCCGTTGGAGATAAAAATATTGCATGATCCAGCTCCAACGTCACGTCATGTGGGGGACGTAATCATTTCTCGTCGTCTTCAGAAGTCAGCAGAGATACAGCGCTTCCGGTAGTCAGCTGTTGGCCAATATTCACCTATCTACATCGAGAGAAAGTTTAACTAGAGTTTTGTGATAATATATATTTTTTTTTATCTGCAAGGATCTGTTTCGCGCCGTCTTTAGAACCAAATGTGGTGTAAATGCGTTACAAGTTTACTGCCTTTAGTTTTTTAAACTCAAACACGAACATCTTTGCTACTAACTTATGGCCGTAGGAATAGGAAAGGCGATCGTACCAACCTGGACGGGCAATAACCAAAACCACTTAGTAAAGATTAAGGTGAGAATGGCAAATATACCTGCAATCGTTTTAAGAGATCTGATCGCTAAGAAAAGCTGTATTCCAAGGTATTATATACAATATTATATATTATTATATGAAAAGACTTTAATTATATTAAGATAATAATTACCTTTATCAGATCCCATCACCAATTCCTAACCTAGCGGAAATAATAAAAGTTCGGAAGAACTTTTAAGTTTTTTTTTTTTTTGAAATAATGGACAGATCGACGAGTATATCAAAAAATATACAGTCATAAAAGTAGGGGGTACTTTTCTATTACCTATACCTATATAACTTCCTATTTTTTAATCCGTTAAAAGTAATAACGGTTGTCAAGTTACTTAACCACAGTAAATCACAACTTCTTATCGTACATAGGTCATTGAAATCGGCCACATATAAGTGGTGTCAATAATCTTAGGTATCAAATACATGTTTTTTATATGCACCTATTAGTAATTAAAAAGCAAACAAGCAAACGGAATTTCTTAGGATGAGAAATAAAAAAAACTGTGATTATAGTCTGTATATATTTTTTAAACTTTCCAGCTCTTACCCACTCTAGTATAATAGTTTGGCAAAAACTGACGTTTCAGCAACAGAAATAAGTGGTACCAACTCCGACGAATAAAAATTGATATTGTACCTACTTACAAAAAGATAAATGTAGTACGTCGTATTCGTAGTTATAAGTTAGCCTCCACGTTATAGTAATATCGTAAGTATATCGTTGGACATATGACCATATACTGACTTTAATCATGTCACACGAGTCTAAGCAAAAAATGTCCGCCAAGGAGAACCAGCTCAGGAACGCTCTCACAAACTAAACTCGGACTAGTGTAGAACGTTCAGAATCCTTATAAGGTTGCGCACACGACAAATATTATGTTCTAGAAACTGTGGTATCGTTTAATATAGTTTTAATGGCTGTGTCAATACTATATATCATAACATAAAAGATGATTTTTGTGACGTTTATCAATTCCGAAACTAATGGTTTAAAATGTCGGAAGGCAAACAAACAGACGCGTTTCGTGTTGGTGAACAAACACGTCGTCCTATAAGTCTTACATGCATATATTAATACGTGAAGCAAAAATGTTGGACCCCTTTTTACGAAAATTGCGCTGACGGAGGAGCATAAAATTTGGCACACTTATTGTTTATGTGTAGGAGAAGTGCAAAACGCTAATATTTTTTGATAATAATAATGCTTATAAAATACATTGAATGCATTGAAAAATAACGGTTAAAGATCACAGATGGTGCACTAAAAAGTTTGAAAACAAAGTACCTCGTTGGTCTTGAGAATTGAAGATGGCGTTCTTATCAACAATATATTAAAATGGTTTATGGTCGAATTTAGACCAACAGGCTACCTACCACTAGTTATATTAAATTCATGTATCCAAGATGTCCACTGTGTGTTGCGTTCCCAGAGCTCAATGTTAAGGCAATTGCGTTAGTTGAGGTACCGATCAAACCGAGACACGGAAGAATAATGAGGGCACGTTTAAGTAGCATGTCCAGATTACAGAACTATAAAATTAAATAGCGAACATACAGACGTATCCCGTGGTTAAGATACAAATAAACTATATGTTGCCCGCAGATTCGTATATCAGTTATTTAGTCCTCTAAAGGCAATTTGAGATATCAGGATACAATCCTGCGGACTATGTCCAATTTCAATAACCTATCTATAGGTAGGCCCACTAGATATTTTTTGCTAACATTTGTGTTAACCATCAACAAATAAAAGTGGTTGTCTGATAAGTGATAACTAATATGTAGTTCTCTTATATTTGATAGGTTATTGGAATCGGCCGTCAGTAGGGCCGAATTACATACAGATAGGTGTGCAAATATTTTATTAAATTAAGAGAAATTAAATATTTATATACATTTCAACATTTAAATTACGGCACTTATTTATACTTTTAATAGATATTTTTTTTTATTTATATGTTTGATAAGCTTTATCATCTATTACAAATCATTTTAAAG
>NJDD01004114.1:23615-34053 GCA_002245505.1 Calephelis nemesis
AACGCATACAAAAAAACACACAGATCGTCCGAAATGGTCCGGAGGGTATAAGGTACGTAGACTTCCACAATAGACCTAACACATACAGAGCACACACCCGGCCACAGAGCAACGACACACCACAAAATCTATGGTGTATAGCTCACGGTTGTCTCTTACCATCAGAAGAGTAGTGTGCTTGTTCGATGTCTTTTATGTGTAAAAAACGACGGGTACCAATCCGGGAGTGCTGGCAGAAGTGAAAACTTGAATATAAGCGTTATACATTTTTGATATTTTGGAATGGTTAGGGAATAATTTTGCACAATTTGTTTTGATTATCTATCTGTATGAAAGTACTATCATTTATGTGGTATAATACAATATTCATTTATTGCGCTATTGTACACAAATATGACAACACGAACATTTGCGCAAGCGTACTGCGTCGTCTTACGAATTTTCGATCAGGTCTAGTGTCCTGACGCTTTTTTGTCCATTCCAAAAAAAGTCCGCAACGCCGCTAAAGAAGTTTTCACTTCAAAAAAGAACACGAAATGAGAACTTTATCCTGTCAAAAGGAGTACAGCTGTCACGCGTTGTTCCAGTGTTGACGGACAGACTTACACATTTCGCATTTACAATATGCAAGGATTACAAAACGACGTCAACATAAACTGTAAGTTCTGGAACATGCGACGTGAATCATAGGATACGATAGCAACAGTGGGCTTGTGATAAACTTCAAGTAAACAGCGCTCGGACTCGGCACTTCGAATACTACCATCTTATGTATAATTCCCACCCGCGGCTACACCCGCGTACCGTCACACTTTTTCACAACTTGTATATATCATAGAAAAACAATTAAATGACACCAATCCTAAAAAAATAACGACACACGCGAAAACTTTAGGAGTAGACGCTTTGCCTAATTGAAGCTGGGACCTTAGACCTCTTGCTTTAGTCTGTTTATTACCCAATCTGGAACACCGCAGAGATGAGCATTGACCACGTGGGGCAGGACTTTAAATGAGGCTCCGTTTTTTTTAAATTTACAGTGAAAGCTTAAAAAATGTGACACCAACAGACAAAAAAAATAAAAACTAACCGACCCAGCGAACTTCGTATCGGCTGGCATTAAATGCTACTAACCGTTTTGCATGGAGAAAACAAAGTTTTATTTTTCCCATTTTTCCTGTAATTTCCTCAGTTTTTTCTTCATAAGAACGTTCTCCTGACAACGACCAACACACAAATAAGTTAAGAAATATTATAGCATGGTTGTTGTTTGTAGTTGGTACTCCAATTCTTTTTTATAAAGTATCACAAACGTAACGTAATGTGTACAATTAATCATTAATGTTATTGTTTATCAGGTGCTGAAGTCTGCAATGACTCACTCTTGTTGGTACTACTGCCGTACTCTTGCAGGCATAACGTCAATACTCGTCACTGTCATGCACTCTATGTAATATGCATTCTATGGAATAACAATTATAGCTCAACAACAAACATGAAATCTACCCGACGACAAAACCCGCTCTAGTAATATATTCCCAAGAGAAATCGTGGCTAACGGTCAAACGCTCAAGCCTAAAACTAACTGGCGGCAGCCGAGCGACTGTAAAATCCGGGATATCTCTATAATTATTATTGCTAATCCATATTACACAGTAATTATAATAAATGCAATTGTTTACGTAATTCTATATTATTTGAGACAGTGAATCAATCGCTCTGATTGTTAACATTTGTAGAATATTTATTAAAACAAGAAGTGTCAAAAAATTCTGAATAGGTTTAATGAATATTGACATTGATATTTGAAGAAAAGTTTTTAAAAAAATATATTCTACTCTTTGAGGCCATCGCTCAATTAGTTTCCATGAGTGAAGTAGAAAAAAAATACACTCTTTTCCAATTTATAATAATTCTCTTAGGTATAATGAATTATGATATTCATTATACATAAATATAAACTGACATCTTCAGTTTTCTTCACCTCATGCGTCTCTCATTCTCAGTCTCAGCAGACAATTGCCATACTCGTCATACCTCCTATCTCAAACATGTCATCGACTAACCTTTCTATAGGCAATTGGAAGCTCTCCAAGCTGAACAAATGGCTCTTCAGGTGCATATGTCACTCAGTCATTGGCAGCAATGCCAATTGTTTTCGCTTATAGGTGTTCAAATTAATTCGTAATAAGAGATTAATTTTATTACACAAACTAGCGGCCCGTCCCGGCTTCGCACAGGTATAAAATATACATATAAACCTTCAATCACTTTATCTACGCGTATTAAAAAAATATAGCTTCAAAATCCGTTACGTAGTTTTAAAGATTTAAGCATACAAAGGAACATAGGGACAGAGAAAGCGACTTCGTTTTATACTATGTAGTGACGATGCTAATTTAATAAACGCGAAAGTTGTCTTTTTTACAGCTAAACCAAAGAACCTATTTTTAGGGGTTTAGGTGTTAGGGTTTAGGTGCAATTTGGAAATAATATATTAGATATTTTTATTTTTAAATTGGCTAAACTAATCTAAATTTAAGCGAAATCATTAATTATATAATAACAACTCTATATAGATATCATTAAAATACATTCAATTTTCCGAAGCTTGACGAATATAGCCAAAGTGCATAATTTAAACAGTACTTCTTACTATACATAATGATCAAACACGAGTTACTTTTTATCCTGATAGCGTAATAGCGAAAAAATTTTATACGTCTTTGTAATAAAAATTAAAAT
This sequence comes from Calephelis nemesis, assembly GCA_002245505.1. NCBI lineage: Eukaryota > Metazoa > Arthropoda > Insecta > Lepidoptera > Riodinidae > Calephelis > Calephelis nemesis. Next base: position 26,361 of record NJDD01004114.1, read on the forward strand.
CGAATTTTATTTTGTATTTTCTGTCCACGTGATATAATACAATTAAAGATATTCGTATTGTATGGTTTATGGTTGGAGAGAGCTGCTGGATGTAGGCTGCGGTCACAACTGGGCTGACAAGATAGCATCGGGGCTATGTGGATTGAGCTGAAAAGCATTTGTTATGGTAACACATTTGTTTGCGACAAAAGTTTCGCTTTTTTTACTGTTTGTCAAGTTACTGGTGCGTGTCACAATTTCATTGTGGAATTTCATCAGTTATGTTTTGTCTCTTTGGACTTGGAATGAACTTTTGAGGCATCAAGTTCGTCTGCTTGTGTGCGTTCCAATCTCATTAAGGTACTGCATAGATCAGACAGACAGAATAATAATACATTTAATAAACACCCAGATCCGGAAACACAAACATTAATGTTCAATACACAAAGGCCTGCTACCGTCGAAAACAGAACCCGAGCCTCTCGGTTAGTCAATAGAATTAGACGTGAACGCTGACCCCTGGGCCAACGAGGCGGCCTTGACTGATTTTGTTCAAACTTGACTTTGATTTTAAATTACTTTTCAAATATTGACTCCCAATTAATGTTGGTCAAATAACTTATCCACGATGCTGTCTCAGACACGTACTCCAGCGGACGTTGTCAACTTCAGGTAGCGTTAGCGGTAGTTTGACGAAGGTAGTTTAATATTATGTAATGTTATCGTCTCCGTGGTCTACCGGTCCCGTGTTCCACTCCCGGTCGGGCAACAAAAGTGCATTTTAAAATTTTCTACTAAAAATAACCTTGTCTGGAGTTGGGTATGTGGCCGGTTGGCGATAGGATTGTCGCCTATCATATTGTGCCAACCGTAATAACCTGGTTGTAACTTTGCCTACGTCTTCTGGGATATGTGTGTGAAGATGCCTATCAGCCAAGTAAAACAAAGAAAAGGGCCCCTGTTAAATTTCAGTTTAGTAGGTATGGAAAATTCGGCATCAGTTTTGTGTTTGATAGTGCAGAATATCAACAAGTCTCCGAAGCGTTTAACTAACCTCTTCCGTATATCAAGAGTTATTATTTCTAAAAAATGTCAAAGTATCTGCTACGACGAGCTTCGTATTGCCCGGCGTTTTGCTCGACTTGAAGAAAATAAATGCATTCATTTTTTATAATCGTTCAGGAGAGCAAAGACAAATCTAACATAGTGTAAACATCACGACTTTGTATTATTAGAGAACACAACTTTTTTAGCGATTCTATACACGCAGGTATAGATTCAGATATGCCATCCAATCATTCCAATCCAATCATCATCGTCACAAGCAGTTAAATAACGCTCTTATAATTCTAAGTTTATTGTCACCAAACTCGTCTCCTGACCTTAAAAAGCCGACACCTCCTACATCCAAATGAATCTGCTCAACAAATTTGCATAAAAATCCTTCCGCATCACAAAATATCATTTCATAAATAAATCTTGGATATTACAGAATACTTCCTGCTATTTATACATTTCTGTTATTCAATTATCAAAATCATATTGCTATATTTATTTCCTCAGCAAACTCTTAATTCCTTTCTTATTTACATACACCTGCGATAAAAATGATGGTTACAGTCGCACTTAATACTATGATAGTACGTCATGTGGCTCAGGCGTGATTCAGTTTGGTCTGCAAACAAAACACTACCTCAAACAAATTTTTATTTTCACTTCAAAAAAGTACATTCTGAATTTCGTTTTTTTTGTATAACATTTGTCAATTTGCCCGACGGAAAATGAAGAAAGGTCCGAAGATGAGAGCATAATAAGCTAGAAGATGCTACTGCTTTGGAAATTGCATCTTAGATAAGAAGTTACAGTCCTTGGTACCGGGCTCCTTTGCAGAATAGACCATCTGCCTTCCTGTGCCAGGCAGCTCGTAAAAGGTTTACTGTCATCGTGACATCTGACTAGGTGTCTACTGTGAGACTCTAGTCTCACAGTAGACACGCCCGGATTGGTACCACCGCCTTATCTATTCTTGTATTTAATGTCAGCGCTTGCCGTGGACGTGTTTCGGCTAGGAGGATAGGGTAGCCGGTAAGTTAACTTTTGCTCGAGGCTTAAAATCCCAGCCTAAATTTGACAACTCACAATTACCACCTTCGGTGTCTCTAGGCGGCGTGAATTTCTTACCATCAGGAAATCCGTCTGCTTGTTTGTCCTTCAATGTCATGTGACACGGGATGTCTACCAAATATAGAAGAAACGCACATCTTTGTTTCGAAACAATATTTACTAAAATAATTAAAGCCACACACGATGGAGTCGCCCTTCTTGCATCTACTGGTTGACTGTAGTATTGTGTTACCGTTTATAAAGTAGACGCAAAATCAATCAAGAGGGGCCATAATTATTGTGGCAATTGCTTTTGTTATTATGGCAGCTGTACTAGTGGTCGCCCATTGGTCGAAATTCGACCATAATACATTTTAATATCTGGTTGATAACAACGCCATCTTCATTTCTCAAGACCAGCTACTTTTTAGTGCGCCATTTGTGATCTTTTATCGTTATCATCAATATAATTGTTTGTGTGTGTCAAATGCATGGTTGTGTGGGTAATGTTTTATTTATTGATTTAATATACTTTATAAGCATTATTATTGAAAAATATTAGCGTTCTGCACTTCTCCTACATACAAACCATAAGTGTGCCAAATTTTATGCTCCTGCGTCTGCACAATTTTCGTAAAAAGGGGTCCAAAGTTTTATCATCACGTATTAATACATAGATAATATACCTAACAGGGCCTCATGGAGTCCAACATTTTGAAATGCTGCTACAACTTTAAGTAAAATAATTAATTATTCTGTATTACAACACTATTGATAAGCAATATTTATACTGCAAAAGTAGCACACACAGTTTCCTTGAATTTCTTCAAAATTTGGTTATTAAATGTATCGTATATATTAGAGGCTATAGCCGTCATTTTGTTTTCGCAAGGTTACCACTATGACTATAACTGAACGAGGTCTTTAGAGCATTTTATTTAGGGTTCCGAAGGCGAATGTCAAAAAACTGAATATCGGTATGTCACAGTTTGTTTGTTGTGACACTATAAGGACTGGCACATAAGTTAGAATTCAATAAATAGGTGTCTCCTGTGAACCACCTTACGATTTATATATAACAACTAGCTGAACCGGCAGACGTTGTTTTGCTATTTTTAATATGATTTTAGTAAAAAAAAGTAGGGTGAGCCCTCTCACTTAGGGGTATGAAAAATAGATTTTGGCCGATTCTCAGACTTACTCAATATGAGTCAACAATCACAAAATTTCATTAGAATCGGTCAAGCCATTTCGGAGGCGTTCAATCACGCACACCGTGACACGAGAATTTTATATATTAGATTTTAAAAAGTTAGTTGGCTCTCTAATACATAGAACTGAAACTAAAAACTTCATAAAACCTATACCGTATACGTGCGGGTTCTCCATAAGTTGACTTTGTTTTTCCCCTGTTGGTGCTTATTGTAGAATAATAGTTAAAAATTTGTAGAGTAGTGTAGTAAAAGTTAGCAGTTTTAAAATCTAGTTTATTTTTAAAAACCGCAAATATAACTGTCGATTTAAAAATACTATAAAAACTAATAATTTCAATCAGTGAATTATGAGTGGTATTTTAAGACATACAGTTAAATATTACTTGAACCACGGGAACCCTTGATGGGCGGGCCACCTAGTACTCTGGCACTATTAAATAATACAAGAAAAGACACAAGCTACCTTGTGATCACGGAGAAGAGAGAAACCTGATGTTAAGAAGTACACTTTATTTATTGATAGCGTAGCAAAGATGTTATTAATGCGTTGCCAACCTGAATACGAGATTTTGACACTGACCAACCTTCAAATCTAGAACAAAATAACACCGAGCACTGACGTAATAGACGCAAGAAGTAGTACCAATAAAGGCGAAACATGCTGGATTCTGTCACCTACTTATTTAATGCTGGTAGGATATGGTAGTTAGGGTTAAACCAATTCATATTTTACAATTTTGTTTAAATATTAAAATATATTATATTTTAAATCTGAATAATTAATTTGTATAATTTTAAAAATATTTGAATACCACAATGTGGTAAATGTGTTGGTATAAAACATTTTTTGTGTAATAGCTTCCAACACACATATTCATCACATAAATAAATTTAATTTTTAATTTTTTTACTGACACCTACGGGCGATGAGGTTGTCACATCCCTAATTATGGATTGCTTTGAAGTGCCAACAAATATTAATGGTTAAGTCTATCTTACTAACTAGATTACCAAGTGAAAACGACCGCAGCACATATCTATCGCCAAAACCCTCGGGTAATCTACATATTGTTATATATATATACGGAAAATGGTTTAAAATTTTCGGTTTCACGTATGTTGTGAATGTAAGAATGTATATAATTGTAATTCTTTGCCCTCTTCTGCATCTGAAATGGCCAAATTTAAATAAATAAGCTGTTACGTTCGTAACTGTGTTACAATCGGTCAAACTTAAGATTAACTTTATAAGTTACAATGTACAAGACAATGCTCAGCCTTCGTGTTGCGTAAACATGCAAAGGTGCTAATAAATTTAAATTTCAAATTACTGATGTAGGGTAGGTAGGTAACAGCATAAATATTTAAATAACAATAAATTTAGAAAACTAGTAAAAAAAAATACTACAGGAAAATGTTGAACTCGCCAAAATCAAACCTAAGTTTTTTAATATACTTTACATCTGTAGAGCCTAACTAAAAACCATATCTTGGTTTTCTTACATGAAAATCAGATTTCAGAAACACGTCGCCTACACCATCAGTGCGAGGTGGACCTTGCACTTGAGAGCAGCCTCTTACGTAGCTTTACCGTCTAAGAATAGGGTAGGATATCCTCCAGACCGTAACGCGACAGTGGAGAGTGCTGAAATCATGTTGATAGACACAGGTGATGCGATAGTGCCACTTCAGGGGAGTTTTTTTTATGATATTGGAAGGCAAACAAGCAGCCGGATTTTCTGGTGGTAAGAAATTCACGGCCGCTTAGAGACACCAAAGGTGGTAATGGTGCGTTGCTAACCTGAGGCCGGGATGTTAGGTCTCGAGCAAAAGTAAGTTTACTGGCTACCTTATTCTCCGGACCGGAACACGTCAACGGCAAGCACTGACGTTATGGCGGCAAGAATAGATAAGACGGTGGTACCAATCCGGGCGAGTTGCTGCGAAACTCTACCACCTAGTAGGATGTCACGGTGTTAGTGACGGTAAGCCTATGCTCGCCTTTTACGAGCTGCCTGTCAGAAAGGCAGATGGTCTATTCTGCAAAGGAGCCCGGACCAACACGGGGAAAGTATTCGCAAACTTTTACCACCTGTTCACGTAGTACAGAAATAACCTTTGAATAAGAGTTAGAATGAGCCAGACCTTGCCATAAGCTTAAGTATCCTTGACATAGGCTATTTTTCCTGATATCTCAACGAGTTCCCTTGGGAGAGCAATAACATTCGTGACACGCGAACAGATCCGTGGGCAAGCACCCCTTAAAAAAAGAATAGTCACGTATGTGTCATTTATTAAGAATGCTTTTATACTTCTTATGTTAACCGCTCACGCGCTGCTACGGCACTAGTTTTCTTTTGTTTAGATAACTTCCGCACCTCCCCAAACCCCATAGTACAACCGTCACCGACCCTCCGTAACGCAAGGTTACGGCCATGACTGAACAAGGCCTATTCCAAGGCTCCCATAAAACAGTTTTGCGTACCATGGTCACGTCATCATATTTTCAGGGTTTGATTGTAAACTGCGGCAAAATTAAAACAAAGTTTTATAAATTTACTAAAAAACATATTAAACGAAGAAATATATTACGAATAGGCTGGGATAGACGAGTTAAGCAACGTATGACAGCATTAAATACGTTCATATCCATGGCAGTTTTAGTATCCATGACATTACAGCTAAAGTGCAGAAGTCATCTAAGTTGCTACAGTTATGTCTTGTAAAACCAACAGGTTATGGATTACCAATGTCTGGTGAAACCTAAACAAAAATACTCTAACTAGATGTCGAGAAATATGACACGTGTTCCAAATAAACTTGCAATCAAGGATGCTAAAGAATTAAGTGGAAAAATAAAAGTAAGAATGTTATCCTTGGGTTTTCACGTTTTGTGTTTAGTGAGACATGATTAACGTTTGGTGGTTGATGATGATTTTAATAACACATGACATAAACATCGTAATTTAACCACAAAGTAGATACGGAAGCAGAAGGGGTGGGCGGAGGAGGTCTTTAGAGGTATTTGTATACGAAATATTTCCAATACAGCCATGAGCCGACCCCTCATTAGCCAAGGTTACGGCCATCACTGAACAAGGCCTTTTCCAAGGCTCCCATAAACCTGAGTTATGTGCCCCTAGAGACGTCATTCTAGACATGTTTATTGTCGGAATGTCGATACCCTTCTCGGACGGAGCTAATACCGCTCAGTAACATACCGTGTGTAATGTATGGCCAAATGACACTTTAGTTTACGCAAATAACTTTACGGTACTTTCTGTACTTCGAAATGAAAGTGTCAATATTTTTTTACCGAAACCAAAAGGAGCGTACGTGTATGATGTATGATAACGGTCGGAATTATCACAGGTCAAGCAATCGTACATATCAAGGGTTATGTTACGGTATATTTTCAAAATAAATATTTGACTTCCTAACAATAAAATGAAACAAAGAACACTGAGAACCGTTCCACACATTATGGTATGTAAATAAAACGACGACGTGTGTTTGGTAGTTAAGGTTTGGTACAAGTGCTTTTTTAATTCTGTCATCCTGCCGTCATAGTCAGTGCCATCAGTGCCGTCAGTGCTTGCCATTGTCGTGTTTTATTGTTGGTGGATTGGATAGCCAACTAACTTAGGGCCAATATTAATAATCAATCCTAATCCAAAACTTGCTGTCCAAGATTGACATTTTGATCCATTTTTATGTTATCGCTTGCCAATAACATATCTGTGGACCGGATAAATATTGCAATTAGGGATAGGATAGGCCGGCGGATACGCAGCTATCTAGATTGCTTGAAATCGATATTTAGAGAAACATTATTAACATTGGCCGTTAGGCAAGAAGCTGAACGTCCGAGCGTCAGTTTGGGTTAGCACCAGTACCGCCTTTGATGTCTATAGAAAATTCGTCTGTTTATTTGATTTCCAATCTAATGAAAAAACCTATGCTATGGAAATCTATGTTTATTTCCGAAAATAGTATTTTTTGTACATCCGTGTCAAAGTTGAACAGACACAGATTATGTATGTCAATCAAAGTACCCCATACGTCAGCGGTTTAGCCGTGAAAGTGTTAAACCTAGGGTCAGGTTTAAGGGCCTTACACCTAACACTAAACCGCTGGACCGATTTTGATGAGATTTGACACACACATAGTTAGGGACCCGTGTTTAAACACTTTTTGTAAACACTGTGCTTTTTTGAAAAGTCAACTTCAAAGTAAAATATATTCTAGGGTGAAAAAGTAGCGGGTAAGCAGTTACTGAAGAGTAACACTTACTACTTACCGAAAAATTGTAATAAGGAGAAATTACGTACCACTTTTCGTCACGAATATCGATTAAATACTTAGTCTGGCCATAAATACTGTTACACTTAAAAATA